>LRSR01011763.1:0-18465 GCA_001579985.1 Hypsibius dujardini
GCTTGTTTATTTCATTTTCAACTGGATTTCATTGGTATGGTCGTTGGCTAGGACCCTTTTTAATTTCGAAGCCCGGAATTTGTTTTTCAGCACGCACCGCAAGTTAGTATACATGCCATTTAAGTTTAAGCCAAGTTTGGCTTAATGAGTTCTCACCACTTCCGAAAGTTTTTTTCAAAAGTTGTTTTTACTTTATATTTTACGGTTTTGTTAGAGGATCAAAGCAAAAAACCGTATCAAAAAAGTGCAAATGCTCGATGAGCAAATGGAGTTTGAAGGAAGAATTAAGCCAGTGTAAGCTGACCGGCACTCAGAGGGTTAAGCATTTTGCATACCTGAGACCGCCAATTTGTTGTTTTAATCTGTTTCTCTTTGTTGCTGTAGCAGAGAGAGAATACGACGAGAAAATTATAGTCTTGTGTGGAATTATGTTACGAGAATTGGTCTTCTTAAAGCCCACTCGGTCTAAGCAAGAGCCCTAGACGAACTGAATCTTGACATGTCTGGATCCGGCGGTTTGCTTCTGATTCATATATAAACAGTCAATCAATCAATCAATCAGAAACGGATCGAGTCACTCGCTTCCGTTTTCTACATCGTATCAGCAGAGATTTTTTTTCTGTATCCTTCTTCTCAATATCGGCCAATATTTCAGCACTCAGTCTCCCCTTTTTCATTTTCTAATTTTTTTATTGTCTTCATTGCTTCAAATATGCGTATGTTCAACTCGGGGAGAGGTCCTTCGACTTCGCTGAATTAACAAATAACATTTTTTTTCTTTGAAATTAAATACTCAAATTTTCCACTCATCCACCCGGTCCAACAAAGTATCTTGGGTTGTTTTTGCATGTAACACATCCCGAAATTCGTAACAGCAGTGTTCAGCCGTCTTCTTTGTCTCCTCCGTTCCGAGTAAGGCTTCCATGATGAAACGAGGGGACCGATCGTTCTCGTAGGACGGGCTTGGACTGTTTGGGATAAGGGAAGAGCCGCTGGAAGTGCTCCTGCTGTCGCTGAGCTGCTTCAAGAGTTTCTTTTTGCGGCGGGTCTTGCGGTCCTCGACGCGACCCAACATCTCCAGGAACAGGTATTCAGCATGTTGTCGGAACTTGCGATCCACGACCAAATAGATGAAGAAGTCGAGAGCAAAGTTCAGTCGGGCAATCAAAACGACTATGGTTTCAGAGTTCTTTTTGTCGACGCCGGGTATGTTGAACACGCAGTTCTTGTCTAGCTGTATGACAATATTGCGCACAACGACCTGTAATAAAAAGGACATGAACAATGGTACCAAATTTGTTGTTGCTGGATAGACTCAGTCGTATTTGAATTAAAGGGTGGGGAAAGCAGGCAACCAAACACGGAGGTAGGTTGGCTGACTGGAAGATAGACGGACAAGAAAACACACAGACACGACAGACAGACAGACAGACAGACAGACAGACAGACAGACAGACAATTGTAGTTCAACCGATTGCATTTATTCTTAATTATGTAGATACCGGCGACTGGGTGAAGAAGTAGAGAAATAAACAGCCTATAAGAGCACGTGTTGCTCCAGTAGATATCGATGATGATCCGTTGGAGGGCTTCCGCACGGCGACCAAATGTTTTCGTAAACCCTGCTGCGCCAAATGTTTTTGTTCCTCTTGGTGTGATTTCAATAGGCGATAGACGCCAAGCGCCGAGCAGGAAAGAGTAAAAAAGGTACCGGAGATAAAAATGATCTATTAGAGAGTAAAAAGGTCAGTACAAATGCCTTATATTGAACACATCCTGTATGGGGAGCGTAACCTGCCTCATGGTAAAACTGAACCTCGAGCCACATCCTAAGCCAGTCAGGTTGGTGGTAGGTCACGTTTGTGGCTTCGCTGACATAATATCCGGTGTCATCTACCAGATACGGCAACGGCGAAATTGCCGCGTAGCAAAGAAGCACCAGCAGCGTACACGCCGCACCACCTTTTACACTGTCAAGGTAGACCAGGCTGTTCATCCGAGAAGGTCGCAGGGATATGATGCGCTCCACCGAAAAACAGATAAGCAGCCTGCAAATAACGCATCTGATCCAATCGACGGAAACAATTCTAATGCCATGAACGTTTTAGAATTCCACTATCGACTCATCACTCTGTTTCTCCGTCTTTCCTTCTCTCCGTCTGTCCCTCTCTTCGTTAACTCCGCCAATCCGTCTGTCTATCGGTCCGTCTGACCGTCTGACCGTCTGACCGTCTGACCGTCTGACCATCTGACCGTCTGACCATCTGACCGTCTGACCGTCTGACCGTCTGACCGTCTGACCGTCTGACCGTCTGACCGTCTGACCGTTTGACCGTCAGACCGTCTGTCCGATTGCTCGTCTGGTCACTTACTAATCCGTCTGCTTTTCCCATGTGTCTTACTATTCCACTATTCTCTCCGTAACTGTCACCCTGAATTACCCATCTATTTCTCTGTTTATCTGTCGGTCTGTCGGTCCGGTCCGTCCCTCCGACCGTCGGCGCCCGACACTACGGCTGCTTTAGCTAGACTGTTTCCACTCACCAGTTAGAAAGCGTGAGGCTGGCCTCCCGTCCCCAGCGCATAGTCGCTTGCAGCATGTTCCATTCCAAACTGCGTAGCAAGTCGGATCTTGGTCTTGAGTCAACAAAATCTTGCACATTTATCGCGAATTGCCCGCCTTCAAAAACCCTGCAAAGAGTCGTACAGATTCATTAAAATTATAAGTGACTAAAGAATAAGGAACTCTTATTCATTAACTACTATAGAAATTCATTGATTGATTGATTGATGTTGTAACGAAATATAGCGCGGACAAATGCAAGAAACAGTTTGTTCGTCTGTAATTTTTTTTCTAACTCAACAATGGGCAGTGGGCAGTGGTCAGCGCAAAAAATAACAGAAAAAAATTTAAATTATTTTTTTGCTTAACTGAACAGAACTTTCAAAGGAAAAAATATTTCTGGCACTCAAATCGTGTCTGATCTGGCACTGTGCGTTAACGCGTTAACTTACATTCCGACCATATCGGAGACAGCGAGGACGCAAATGATGGCGCTGGTCAGGAACCATTCTCTGGCTTTGGACTCAGCCACGCGTCGGTGCGTAATCACAATGACGAGAATGCTCCCGACGATGCAGGCCAGAAAAAGAAGGGGAAATGTGACGGCGTCGAGATAATCGAGAAAGAGCCATCCGGTGACTAGTGTGACACTCCGGTTGTCACACGCAAGATCCCAATAAAATTGTATCTCAGCTTCCTTCATCTTCCATTGAAATTCATTTCGCAGTCAATTTTCCATTTTAAAGGTAAGAATGCAAAGAAGCACGGACAAACGAAGGTTCGCTTTGATTTTATATTTTCTAGTAACTTTCAGTACAATGTGCTTTGCTCTGCGAGGCTTTGATCGTTATCCTCCTTGTTTTGGACTGGTTGGTGCGCAATCAAACCGAACCGAACCAAGAGACGTATAACTAACCAAGAAACGTGTAACTAACCAAGAGACGTGTAGCGAACCCTGGGTCGTGGGTCGTGGGTCGTGGGTCGCAGATATCAATCTTCAATTTTCGTCATTTCCTTGTCAGGAAACAACGTTCCATTGATTGCGTTTGATCTTAATCAATCTGCCTCCATAGGCAAGGGATGTTCTCAAGAATGTTTCCGACACACAGCCGGTCATACGATCCATCCCAAATCAGATTCTATTACCGGCGTTTATTGATCCTGCTCTATAACGAGAAGATGACTAGACGGCGCGCCCTTGTTTTATAAGCTACTCTATATCTTTTTGCCAGGCAAACGAAAGCTGCCTTATTTATGGAGATTCGGCACTATACCATGTTAGTTTGACAAACAAGGTGCAGGACAAACGAAAATTGAATGCTCAATTAGAAGATGAAATCGTTTTGCCAATTGTCGAACTTGTCTGTACATGGCAGAAAAATTTATGCTGTAGTATTAATAATAGACGTGTAATTAAATACACTCTGAGATCAAAAGGAACCGGAACTCGATAAGCAGTCAGAACTAGAAAGTTTCTGCAAAGTCATAAAGCCGGGTTGGGCGCGAGATCAGGAACGGTAGTCGCGGTGGGAATGTAATTGGAATTGGGAGCGAGTTGCACTGGCTAGTTTGACATCGGAAAGGCAGACAAAGCTGAGGGAACATTGGGAAGGGGCGGGAAGATTTTAGCCGGAAGATTCGCTTCAACATATGAGTAGGTACTATAAATTAAATTGAATAGAGATAGGCAGACCCGTGAACATAAGCATAGACTGACACATACACAGACACAGACAGACACAGACACAGACACAGACACAGACACAGACACAGACACAGACACAGACACAGACACAGACACAGACGCAACCAAAAGCACGAGCGGTCGCCGAAATTGAGTACGAACCCCACAGCGTGCATGCAACCATAGTCAAGGCTGGTATGAGCGGACCATGCTCAGCATATGGAAAACTTCCTGCACCATGTGTCACAAAACAGACGACAAAAGTGATGCCTGTTTCGACCAGTATAACATTAACCAATGAAACATAAAAAAAACACGAACGAATAAAAATGTTTTGCATTTCACCCGAGTGTACCTAATGCAACCAAAATAGATGTGTCCTATTACTTCCAGTACGACGTAAACAAGTCAAGTTGACGCACTTGGAAAATACATTTTAAGTCAACGCACTTTTTATTTCTTTTGCTGTTTCACAATTTGCCAATAGAGTTGGCATTTGAAACTTTGAAAACGCCCAAAAAAATCTGGTAACAAGATGTTACCCAATCAAAAGTAGGAATCGGGTTGTAGACTACGTACGAGACATTTTGCAGTGAAAACTGTCGGATTCGAGGCTGTAGGGGCGCCACTCACTCGTTTGCAGACACAATTGCATCGCGCGCAATTTGACATTGACAAAGTAAACCACAACGATTGCGTTTTGAGTGTACGTGAAAGTTGCGACGTGTGCGCCCCTTGTTTCCCTCGCTGCGTCAATTTAAAGCGATTTTGCCAGTGCGTCAACTTAAAAAAGTTTTACCTCGTGCACATAAACCAAGTGAAGCTTCAGTCTACATTTCGCGCTCTACTTCTAGTTCAAGGCAAGTAAATTGTCTCCACGTTTTCACACTTGAATTTGGAAGGACGCTAAAACAGTCAACCAACTCAAGCACCACGTTCTGTTATCATAGATTTGCATGGTTGATACAACGTCAACTGTTCCTTATGGTAAAGCTCCCCATAAGGTGACGCCCAGATATCATGAATGCAGTCTGACGCTACCCAGACAGTGTTAACGCTGCTTTGGCATCCAAAATGCTGCACCAACTCCACGTCGGTCATCTGGCGTTTCGACAAACACTTATATAGACGGTTGCCGCGGGATTGGAGAAGATGAATCGGGAGACCAACTTGATGTAAAGGAAGTACGCCAAGAAGAGACCAATACCGTAGGGAATTCTGCCATTGGCACGGCGTATCACACCGATTTCGTGGCTTCAGTCTGGATGACCCAGAACTCTTTGATGAAACGAAAGAAGACTAGTCGAGTCGACGTTAATTCGTGCAAATCAAACTGCTGTCAAGGGGATGGCAACATTTCCGGCTATTATGAAAATAGGTGCAGTTCAGCCACTGCTGAAATTTATCCATTGAAATTCAGGCTGGCGTTTCAAATGAATGAGTCAGCAGTATTAAAATCCAATCAAGTACTGAGATATTGACGGACTTGACTACTATGTATGGTGTAGTGATAAGTACATTAAAAAAATAATAACAGAGGGAAAGCGTCGGATGAGTTCAATCGACTCAATGAAATTCCACACAAGTTCAGTCGATTCAGTATAGTTATACACAACTTCAAGACAGTACCGTAAATTAATTTAGGTTTATTACATTCGGTGGGTCGGCACTGGAATCAGCAAATTGATGCTGAAAAAAGCGCGTCAATCAAGCAATCGATTGGGACGTACTGCAGCATTTTGGTTTGACCATGCAACAATCAACTTATAAAGGGGAGGTGGCCTGCGCTGTGATTGGCCCAACCAGAATCTGCCAGAATACGACCAAACGACGAAATATTTCTTTTTGATATAACATACAATATATAGAATAGTATAGAATTAATATTAATTTTGAAAACAAAATTTGAAGTTATTTGAAAATTCCCATTAGGAATTTTCCTTCCTGGGTTCGAATGATTAGACAAACTAAACTGACAGGGAGAACGCTAAATGATTCTCCCGTAAAATCAATAGCAGTGAAACTAATACCCACCCATAAATAAATTGGTCAAATTACATTGTAATAATTATTAATGAAAAACTGCAATAATAAAAATAATGACTCTGAGTCGTACAAAATTGATAAGTTTAGGAATAAAAAAAATACAATAATAATATTATATAATATAATAATAAAAAAAGTTATTATAATTATTATAAATGCGTTTGCAATTTCACGTACTGAAGGAAGGCTCGCCGATTAAACCCATCTGAAAAACATAAAACAGCCGATTGTTGTTGGATATAATTCAATTAATTATAGGCGCAAAGTGATGTGAATAGTTTCGTTCAATCAGTTACATCGGTTAACAGATCAGATTCATTTCTTTGCTGACAGCTTTTTGGAAACGGGGCCAGAGAAGTTTGACCATTACGAAAGCTTTTGCTGTTGTATTGATTCCTTCGGATGATGAGCCGATGAGCAAAAACAGTTGGTTGTTTTTATTCTTGCATTAAGCTGCTTCTTTTATTTAGTCAGCCAACTGAAAATCTTTTCTGAAGCCATTGTGTTGGCTTTGGCAACCTCTGAATGTACGCTTACAAACTGCTCAGGATACACATTTTCCTTGATAATTTCTCGTTTCGGATTCTACAAGTGGAGCCCAACAAATATTTTGCATAATTTTTAATATGTTGCTGAATTCATGCCGAAAACCTCTCGGGAGTAGCTCTTTGAGAGCTTTCAGGCGGGCAAAGTTACATTCAAAAGACCTTCCAGTGAGTCAAAAGGATCTGTATTAGAAAAAAACAGGTGATTTATATATAATAATATGCTAAAAACACTTTCGGCCAATCACTCTTCGGAAACTTGCAACGGCCTGAACAGCCACTCCATGACTATGACGTATACTGGAGACATGGATTAGCAATGGTATGACCTACCTATGTTGTATGTTAAGCTTAATGAAGACAAAAATTCACTTTGGCTGCCTGGATAAACTAACTTTGAATTGGTTTAACGGTCAATCCTCATTGATAAACTTATTTAGAAACCGCAATAGATTTCAAATTCCCATAAAATTCCCACTTTTTTTCACAAGTAGCAATCTCAACACGAATTTAAAAAATTATTTAATTTACGAAAACCACCGTCTTGGTAGGTCTTCATGGTTGAATTGTTGGTAAATACCAAACGATCTTGTTAGCTATTCAATAGGTTGATTGCGTAACTATTTATCAGCATAGAAGTTGTCCTGTTTTGTGTGTAATGGTTATGTGCATTCTTCAGCGAAATAATTATTTTACATAATAGATAATTTTTCAACTGACTGTAAAATGTCTTCTGTGAGTCGCATTGTGCAATTTTTTACTTTTACTTTTTATTTTTTACTGCTAATAAACTTTCACGTGAAATCGATTCCTTACACTATTGCTGAGTTGCCCGGCGCAAGCCCTAAAACATAGGTTCCGAAACAGTTATGACTATATCGGAACTGCAGCTTGAAAAGCTCGTTCGGACTGGTCTCAAGACCGGTGATCGTTTAAATTTTTGGAAGCTCCAAATCATTTGGGAACTCCACATCTTTTGTCAGAACCGAATAACCAGTTCATATAAAAACCTGTTGCGTTCTAAAAATAATTTCGAAATTTTTGGAAAATATGATTGCTGAGATGAGCTAACAAATTTCAAAAATGAGAGCTGAAAAAAAGGTTCTACCACTTTCAGTATTTCAACAATTTATTTACACGCGCTACGTTGCGCTAAACAAAGTACACAATAATATATGGATTCCGGGATCAACGCTCAGAAAGCCGTTATTACGAGTTCAGCAAATCACCGCTTGACTTGAAGAGAACTTAACGCTATCAAGTGCTCAAATGAAACAAAAATATTTCGATCTGCCGATCCTTTACGCCTCGGGGAGTAGGACATCGATGTCGCAGGGGATAACACTTTAGTGGCGTTTCATTAGAAGAGAGAGCCGTTATTACCAAACGGAGAGCCATTATTTTGAACGAAGTGCATGGCAAACAAGATGGCGACCACGCGTAACGAAAAGATAAAAGCAGACAAAAGTGATTCCGGAAAAGACAATTAGAGCATGGAGGACCTGCTGAAGGCTTTGATACGGGCACAGCAAACAGTTCAACGACGATTTCGATTACAATGCTTTTGTTTGGAAACCAGGGACAATAAGGACATCGACATATTTGTCACTAAATACAAAAAAGCTCGAACGGCATCAAAAAGTTGGATGAAGATTTGCTCATAAATTTGCCGCTGTCGTTAACGCGCAGAATCTAGAGTTGGTAAACAAAATTAAAACTCAAACTAAAAACGTGAAAAGATGCGGCTGAATTACAACCACATGGCAAACCATGAAATTGAGCGAGCTTACTACAACCACATTGCATTGCTTCACATTGCAAAAATCTAAAAATATTTTCACAATGAAGGAGAAAGCCGAAGGGACGGAATTAAGTCAACTTTGGTGCTTTAATGAGTTAACTTGAAAAACCCATCAATGCAGAAGGAACGGGTGGCAAATATAAAGGGGAGAGAGCTGATCTACAAACCGCAAATATGGAAGACGCATCACCGATAAATGTTTGAATGAGCGAAGCCAATCCGGAATTATTGAACAGGTGAACACCAACGTTAAGAGCTTGATTGTGAGCGACTCGGCGAGAGCAAACGTGAGCAATCCCAAGAACAACTAACCGCATCAGACAACTCGGAGAATCACCGGGCTTCGACTTTAGACAAGGCAGAACACCACAAAAAGAGTAACAGTAAACAATACTGTGAGACATGTGACCGAGAATACACAGGAAGAGTTTGGCGGTGATGATAAACAGTGAAATGAAAAAGACAGGAGCCTATGGGGATTTTGAATTAAACTTTATCTTCATGCATCGGATTTTAATAACTTTTTATGATTTTCTTGATCATTTGTGGACTATTCGGCAGCCATCTTGCATAACCCCGTGAACACATTCATCGCGGTGCGGATCAAATTTTCGTCAATTCCATGTCAAACCTAAACCGTCAAGTTAATTGAAATGTTTATTGTATTAGTTTAATTTCTTGCCATTTGCTTTGTAAAAATCTAGTGCCATCAACCATTTTGTAAACATTATAATTTGTCGAATGATGATGCGATGTGTATCTAATGTTTTAGAGCCCGCTGTTTGAATAATGAGCGGTGGTAATTTAAAATGGCGTTTTTGTAGAACGTGGAAGTAGAGAACTGACTTCCGCCCATAATGTTACCGTAGCTGTCAGGCCCTGAAGCCGTGCTGGAACTCGAACTGTCGTTCCTACCGGTCTTCCAAAACTAGAAAACAGTGAAAACTCGTATGACAACATTTAAACAATTTTATTGCGAAATATTCCTAATAGTATTGACTTATTAAAAAGGGGTGAGTTTAAGATATAGTTTCAGTTTAGGAAAAAATCATTTCAATAAAAGGTGAGAAATTATCAGCTAACAGATCAAATTAACGTTTATTCAAGCCACCATATACTGAACACTTTGAAACTTTGTTTTGTTCCTGTTTTGGTTTTAACTTTTATAAATTTTAGGACTCCGCCGTCCAAAACAAGGATCAGATATATAAGTATCATTTATCTAAATATGCACACACAGCAATGACTGTAAGCGTAGCAGCAGTCGTGCATTGAGTGCTACGTGATTGCAACAGGTAACCGAACGGACGATGGAAAATTGGTCCGAAACCGGCATCACCTAGAAGAAGTTAAAGCGGCGCTAAAAAAAAGGGTATCGTGAGCCTCATTGTCGTCATTTTCGGAACCAGGGGAAAGACTGCGGAACAGTGGTCGTTGTAGTCGTTATAAGTGTGAGGTGCTGCCGTAAATAAATTTAATGATACAAATAAAATGTTAAACAGTTCCCCTATTTTATTAAAAATAATATTATGCAAATAAACAACGCGAAAACTTCGTAATTGACTCGGACTCCGCCACGATTCGCTACTAGTGTTTTGTGTATCATACATGAACTTTGACCAATTTTCGGTTTGGAATAGGTTTGTCTATTCACCTATCTGCACGACGTTTGGGCAACAAAAAAAACTTTTTTTGTTTCATTCCGCATGCTTTTTCAGCAGCTTTGCTGAAAACCACTTTTTTGAAAAAAAATTACACCCACGCGGCGCGCATCTTCATTCTTTTGCCGTTAATTTTGATCCCCGTGTGAACGGGTTAGACAACCATTTAGCGGAATGTTACGCTGCTGATGAATATGAGCTGACTTTTGCTTCTCAACAAGCCATACACAATCAACAGGTCGAATTTGTTAAATAAGCATCTGATTAAAGCTGCGAAAAATATCTGAAAAAGTTTGACAATCTAGGGGCAATTGGGAATAAGCAGAAAGTGCACGTAATGTAGGAATGCTTGGGTCATTGAACCAGCTCACCGTTGAGCTCTTTCTGAATGAATTTCTTTAATTGAATAGTCCCCGCACCGAGCTTTCCGAATTTACACGATATGAGGAACAAAGCCGAAAATCAACCATTCCAATTCTGTTTCCCGGGTACGGTGGAATGAAGCGTGTTGAAAAAAGACGCACGACCCGGACCTTAAAAAAAAGCTATACAGAAATAGGTTATTGATCAATTGATCGTTTACTTGGACTACATAATTGATTGATTAAATAAATTATGTACACGAAAGCATCTCAACCAAAACACAACTCGCTCGATTAGAAAGTTGACGGAGAGTAGTTCACACTAGTTGACAGCATAGGAGCAAGCGATCAATCGAAAAATTTGCGGTGGTATTTCGGACGAAACGTATAACAAATGAAGTTCACCACTCGTTTTATCAAGTAACTGTATTCCATAAATTTAAACGTTTACATATATTATGTTTTCTCCATTTTATATTGCATATTTTCGGCTTTTATGATAAGATCATTTCGTCTTTTGTTGCACGTGCACGTGCACGTGCACAATAGCACAAAATTTGGTTTCTAGTTTCAACAACGGCGCGCAGTACTACGATTTCGTTCAAACAAAATGCTGTACTTCGAAGTGTGTGTCGTCTATTCCGTAAGAGTTTGTAGTCAAAACTAGTGCTGATATCCCCCAAATGTTTTTTTGGGAGCGCCATATTTTTTATTTTCCAAAATTCAGTCCATATTGACGATGTTCTTTGCCACCAACAACGAAACCGCTGGCCGGATCCGTTACTTTTATTTTGAAAATCGTTTGCTTTAACGCGAAGGTTTCAAGTTCGTCTTTGGTGTTGGGAAAAACCAATTTGCTTTCCCCCGCACAATAATTAACTTTGATCATCTGATCTCAAAAGTTTATGGAAACTTCAAAAACAGCAACGCTTTACTCCATCCAGTTCTCTTCAAGCATGCAAAGCGCTTCCTAATCTGAAACCCGGTCTCAACAGAGTGCCTATGCCGGTTCCAGACACATCGAGTGGTGATATGGCAAAAATCTATCTCCCGGCGAGTACTCAACGAATCGGGTCGTATAATGACTACGTTCAGATCTGCTTGGATGAAAACATACAGCCGGTGTCCTAGTCTTTGTTCCATTTGAATTGTGGACATCTGAATTCACCCACATCAGAATTTTAAGCCCGCGGTCGCATATGTGCGACCAGTGTTATCAGCTGATTATGACGTTGAAGAGCGGTTCCAGGGACGAGGCCAGCATAACAAACAAGTTGGAGCAATACCGAGCGCATCTTCGTGAGGTGGCGACCGAAGAAAAGAGTACCGGATTTGCATCAAATCTTCGCGGTTGCAATTTCAGCTCCTAATATTACTCTTTCCGATAACGAAACAGAACCCAAATATTGTCTTTTCTTTCGAATTTGCGCTGGGTGTTCACTTCCCCTACCACAGTGATCAGCCTGGACTACTCTTTTTCAAGTTAAGTGCACCCTTTGTTCAAAGAGATAACAGACAAACAAACAGACAAGCAAGTCGGCAGACAGACAGACAGAGAGACAAACAGACAGACATACACTCAAGCACGCAGGTAAATACCAACAGGCAAACAGACAGAAAAACAGAAAGATATATTCACAGAAACAGATAGAGAGACAAACAAAGAAGCGGCACAAAGCAAGCAGAAAACTGTTTGTTTTGTAGCCTCTAATTTTTAACTGTACGAGTATTCTTAACCGCCATTAATAATTCACTTATTGAATCTGATTTGCCCCCTTTGGCGACTGCTATTACCATCCAACTATAAAAGATTGAAATGCCGTTTCGGAACCTGTAATATATATTCAATATCTTTACTGATGTGCCTGCACGCTCGCCTTTTTTGGGTTCTTCTGCTTAGGAGAATTCTGCACGTCGTTTGCGACGTGCGATTTACCCGTAAGGTCTTCCTTCGGCACGTCCCCCATCAAGATCGGTGCAGCTCTCAGTTTGCGCATTGGTGCGGCAACTTTCGCAGCAAAAATTCCACTGCTGACTACCTCATCCAGAAAGCCGGGCGCTGGAAGAGCTCTGCGTACCGGGACTATATCAGGATCCAGTCTCCCGCACGGTGTCTGACGTTTGTCTTAGTTATGTTGCTTGTTTGTTTGTCTGATTGTTTGTCTGTTTGTCTGTTTCACTCAGGATATGGTTAAGCCATTTCCAATCACGGCAGTAACGGATTGGTACAAATGGCTGTGGTATTCCACTGATATCTTCACCTGCAAAAAGCCAGACATAGAAATTGCTTTGCCATGTCAATTTACGGTAAGCTACAGCATGCTATTGCTACGACATGCTACGTAGAGCTGTTCCATTCTAGATGGAGCAACAGTTTGTTACGTACAGCTACGGCTTGCTACGTGGTGTTACGGCATGCTACGTGGTGCTACGGTATGTTACGTTGTGCTAGGGCATGCTAGGTTGAGTTACGCCATGCTGCTACGACATGCTACATCGATCTACGGTATTTAACGTTCACCTTTTCTCTGGTACTCACTATTATTTGGGCCATGTGGTTATTAAATGTTGTCTCTTTTAAAGACCAGCTGTGCTTTGTCTAGCTATGTCTGCTACATTGAAACGATCGCTCAACTTGATAATAAAAGTTTAAAGGGGTGCACAAAGTCGCCCGCAGGTGTATCCCTATAGGAAAATAGCCATCCACCGAAAACAGAAATAGCCGGAATAGAACCAGAACTTTTGCTACACAATATATAATAAAGCTCCTAAAACCGCAGCAAAATTTCTGTATTAAAAAAGGAAATAATTATAGAAAAAAAAATACAAATATATATATAAAATAATATAATATATAAAAACAATAAAAGGAAAAATAATAATAATAATTTGGCTATCTAATCGACAGAGAATAATTAGTAATCCGATGTGCCGCGTTTGCTTATCCGTCAACGTCCGGACAGCAAAACAAAGCCATCTTGCCAGTCATCACCACCCCGCGTCTGGTCATATCTTAATGTTATTAGCATACACGTACTTTGGTACTGGTTTGTATTGGAGTGAGTTTTAATCTATTCATGAGCGTTTCTGTGCACTGTCCCCTGTGGACAGCTCTGACATGTTTATGAGCGCTTCTGTACTCTGTTTTGGTGGGTGTTTGCGTTGATGTGGCCATTGGTCATTTAATACCTTGTATACGTACTTGTGCATGTACGCACTCGTACCGCTTATATAAGCTCGCGAGTTGCTGTTATGAAAGTATCAGTTTGCATCTCTTTAGTTTCCTCTTCTTTCGTCCAAGTAATACGACAAGCGGTCTCCGTCCGTTGTTCTGCTAGTATAATAGGGTCGATTTGATAAGTCTGATTAGCTACCGCGTCAGATGGAACGCGTATCAGATATGAAAAACAATTGTGGGAACATGTTTAAAAAAGAGAAATAAAAAGCTCCGTTGGACGATTGGAGAAAGTCCACTGTAGAGGTCGCTGAATGCGCAGTGACTTATCTATTTTTGATTAATTTGCGACAGAGCGCCCCCTGCCGCCCGGTGGCCCATTCCAGTGCCCTTACCTCATAGTACTAAACAGTCTCTGTAGCAACATGATATATTTTTAAATAAACAAAATCAGTCGCCTTTCAATTTTTATCAAACGGGGAGATTTACCCACACTTTGCATTACACCTGCAGGAGAATGGTAGAACGGTCGCACACCTCAAAACCCTACATACCGACTCGGTCGTACGCCATCAGTGACCCCATGCAGAATGGCTACTTTCACCGTGACGGAGACCCAGAGAATCCAGAAGTCGATGAACTCGACACATCTATTCACAAATCAGCTGATGTTGTCCAGGAGTCCCACGGTTGGGAGAAACGCGCTCTGCACACGCCCATACCACAGCCCACCGCTCATCGCAGGCCACCGGAGAAGCCAGTGCATCAGGAGTACGTCGCGCCTCTCGACCCGTTAGATCCCTCGGCGTTGGCAACGGGTCCACGCCCGTTGGGTGATTCAGCGGTTGAGGATCACATTTATAATTCCTTGCGAACGGACAGTATTGAAAACAGAAGCGATGACGAACAGGAATTGGTGAGTAGAGTGCAGGGCATTTTTACTTATTTACTGTTAAGCAAAACATGTGGAACAGGCCAAACCATTAATGCGCATTTATTCCAACCATTTCAACCAGCCATAATTACTATTTTTTAATGGCTAACTGTTTTGCAGTGAAAAAAATGTAAACTTGAATGTTCTTTTATTCTAATTTTTGGGATTTTTCACTTGCAGCAAATTTATCGCGCTTTTTTCTCATGATCAACATGGTTATCTAAAAATTATCAAATTCACACGATGCAAACGATACATTCATTCAGGTACTGTACTGTCTCGATCATTTGGTGCTGCGTATTTAGACCCACCCGTACATTAAGACCCACCCGTACACACTGTGCTTCATTGCAGTCATAATATACGGGTGGATCTAAAACTCAGCACCAAATGATCGAGACAGCACATTTAGCCGGAAAGTTTAGCAGAATTCATCGCTCAAACTTTTGAATTATCAGTAATCTCAATAATCTAAAAGATATTCCCTGTAAATGTCTATTCAGTTAACCCAACCCTTCCCCTCCCCTCTTGAACCCGAACGGGGCGGGGCTTGGTATGCTATTGTGTGCGGAAAGACTAAACTGTCACCCCAAATGCAACTTTTCTAGCAGATTAATTCGGCAAAGTTTTTGAGGAAAGATTGACAAAATATTTTACGGCAAAAACTATCTGAAATTAGATTTATTAATTAACCGGCAACAATTGCTGCAAATCAATTGTCAATAAAGAGCTGTTGTGAAACTAATTTATTAGCATAAACTGTTTAAGATTTTTCGTGAAGCAAATGTATTGCATGATAATTTCAGAGACCAGGCATTAAACGGCCAAAAATGGTCCTCCCTATAATGAAAGCTCTTTTGACATATGCCTCAGCAAAAGAACGTTTAAAGCACCACACGATGCAAAAGAACGTTTAAAGCACCACACGATGCAAAAGAACGTTTAAAGCACCACACGATGCAAAAGAACGTTTAAAGCACCATCCAAGGACATTGCTGGACTTTTGGGCATTAGACTGACATACCAAGTGGTCAGAGGCTCNAGGGCCATGGGTGGGCATAGGGACTTTGAAACTGTACGGACCCTCAACAAGCCAGGTTCAGAGCATTAAAGAACGGTCCAAATTTGATGAAAAACTGATGTTTTTGAAAAAAAGTTTAAAATCCCGGGGGCCTGGGACATCAGACCCCCAGGTCCCCACAAGTTTCAAAATTATCAGGGACAAGAGGCCCAATTTTAGTTCAGTCTTGAAATACAAAATGCATTTGCCACTTTGTCCACCCCTTGCTCTACCGTGAGGGGTTCTGGTTCCGACCTGTAAGGATCCTAAACGAGCCTGTGGAAGTGGTTAAGCGTACCCTGGACGCAAGACACAGTTAATTCGTCTATTTCTCCACAGGATCAACGAATCCTACGGTATCTGCAAGAGCTCCGCGTCGCCGATCCGCAAACTATGCGTCGCTTCATCCTCGCCTGCATGGAGAACAACGTGACGGAGAAGGACCTCATCTGGATGTACCACATGCGGGACATCCCGCAGAACGGCACCCTCCCGGAGGACGTCTTCGTCGCCATCACCAAGCAGCATCTGCGAGAGAACAGCCAGATCACGCACGACCGCGAGTACAGCCTTCTGGCCAGGAGCTACTTCGGTTTCGGCGCGGAGCTGGTGCGCTACGTGGACATGTGCAACGACCTGCACAGCTGGCGAGTACTCTGCAACGACTACAAAGAGTTCCCCCTGCGGCAAATCTACCCGCCGTACCGCTACCCGCAGAAGGAGCACTACCCCAGGCCGCCGCAGGGCGACTGGCATTTGGACCAACCGCGACGGGAGAGCCATCAGCTGCCGACAATGACTTTCGACGAGCTCAAGACCATCCCTAATATCGTCCGACGGATCGGTGAGGCGCTGTGTCAGCATCATCGGTTCGACGCGCTGGAAGCTAAATTCCACGCACTGGAGAAGTTGAAGGTATCGTTTAGAGGGACATTGGAATAAGGATGGCAAACATCAAACGTTAATTAATTCGCTTTTTTGTTAAGGAAAAATCAGTCACTAAAGATTTTTGGTCGAGTTTCTTGTCGTAAATGCCAGTCGAAATGCTGCCATTCTTTCAAGGAAGATAAGACAGTGGAATGCGGTTTAATCCCGCATGATTTGGTGCGGCAAGCGATGAAAGAAATCATTCCCCTGGATATCCCAGAAGAAAATGACTTGGAAAGCCTGTGCCTGTATTACGAGCATCCGTATATTCTTCATTTTTTCCGGTATCGCGACTTCCTGTGGGATTGCAAATTTGGTATGTCGACATCAATTGAAATTGTGATGACTACCGAAGAAAGGAATACCATAAACTCATTGATAAAAATAAAAAATAAAAAATTTAGTTATTCGCGTAATCCAAATTTTGTTTTGAAAACTACTTTCAAATTCTAAAATAAATCCGAAATTCTTTTGCAGATTAATTAACTTAATTAATTAATTAATTAATTGAAATTAAATTATATTTTAACTGATTTGAAACTGCGTCTACAGGTGCTTGCAGGTTACTTGCAAACTTTTGATTTGGTGTGGTTTGCCAAACAAGACTACACGTTGTTTGACTGGTGAAAATTCCAAACCGGCTGATCGATCAATCAACTCAATATACGCATCACGAATTTCGTTGTCCAGAAATCCTTGATTTTTTGACGTTTTCTTCAATTTCAGTCTTAATTTTCAAATAAACTTTCCAAATGAGAAGAGTCTATTTTTTTGTGTTTGCTGGTCAGATTTTGGCCGATTTTGCTTTAAGGAAAAAGTGTATAATATGTGTAGTCTTGCGGCTTACGATACGTCAAATCAAAAGTTTGCAGTGCTTACTCGAATTATTTCACATCACTTTGTCCCGTACGGCGTACCATGAAACATTTCGTATACTGGATTGATCTCTTGTGTGTTTTGTAGAAATGGCGACGTTCAATCCCGAATTCAAAGAAACCAACAAGGTCACCCGAAAAACGGTCCTTATGGAGAACCTGAAACGTTTCATTCATCACAACGGCTTGAATTTCATTGAGCCGTTTCGAGATTTCGACAGTTTCGGGGAAGGTCATTTGAATCGGTCGCACATGAAACGCGCCATGCAGGTGCTTCGGATCGGACCGGGTCAGCGGTGTGACATCTCCGAGCACGACATTGACTTTCTGCTGGACCACTACTGCGACAACGGCGAAACGATCAATTACAAAAGTCTCAACGGTGACCTCATGCAGGGTAAGATTCGGATCTAACTAAATTAACTTGCGACGATTGTCAGAGGGGAGTCACACAATCTTTCAAAATTTTACGGGGTTCTCTTCAAATTGGCCCAAATCAAAGTTAGAACCGTTCGTTTGGCATCAGTGGAATCTCTCTTTGATCCCGCGCAGCAGAAAAACGGATGCCACTCACAAGTTTCCTCTCAAGATTGAAATAACCCATAGCCCCGCCCCACTTCCTGACATCGATTTAAAAAATGAGGAGAACACATTTTGCAATCAGCCTCGGAAAATCGGCCCAATTGAAAAGAGCAATGCATTACTGTATTTCCTCGATAGATAGCGACAGCGCACGAGCTGTGGGACGTTAAATTGGTCCCCCCCCCCCACTCGTTAGCGTGAACCCTGCCTGTGGAGTATGAACAAGTAGTAAGTACAGTACACACTTCAC
>LRSR01011764.1:5488-17815 GCA_001579985.1 Hypsibius dujardini
AGGGGGGGGGGGAAGTTGTTTCCAACAAATCCTGCAATGGAACACAAACCCCGGGCTCTAAGTTGGGGGGCCGCCGCTGACTAATTGCCCATTCTGTATACAATCATGCAACGCTATCACAGCGCGTAGTGCAGAGACAATCTATCGTCGTCACAATCTGGCTCAAGAATTTTTTCGTTGAAACTCAAACGCGGTTGCATTCGTTCCAGATGTACAGCCGATAGTTAGTTACCGTGCTTCGACAAGTCGACGCATCGCACGTTTATTTATATACTCTCGCTTGATAATGCCTACGACGAGACTAACCGTTCGAGTTGTGCTCTTGCTCGCCGTCTTGACAGGTAAGGTCTCTCATGTTCCACGAGAGATTTTTATAACAGATTTTTGTTTCTACACTACAGGCGGTGGTTGTCGGGCGCAATCATTCAACGATTCGGAATTTGGCGACATTACTGTGGATGATCGGGTGCCAGTAGCTGGAATAAACGAGCAACCTCCGGGCTCCATCCCAGTGACAAACCAAAACGCTGCGCCCAAAGATGAAGACGATTTATACGACTATATCGTTGATGATGATGTCGTCATAGCTAACGGATCATTTGATGCCGCGATTCAACCAAACGCGACTATGCCGGAGCTGGCTGTCTCCTCTGCCATTATAAGTAAGTGCCGCAATTAACGAGGTGCTTGCTGTCGCTGGTGTAATTTAGTCCAGTACGAGGACGGCGCCCAATTCAGGGCCAACTTGTTTGGCCCTATTTCTGGCCACTTAGCAGTTTCAGGATAGTGGAAATTCCTCCGCATCGATATAACTTTTCTTGTCACTCTCCCATTCCGAATTCAATTCGGAATCTATTGGCACCAATTTAATACTTTTCCGGGACTTGAGGCGGGACCATAGAAAATGCCACGTCCATTTTTCCAGTTGACTTAGTGAGATATATCCAGCTTCGTCCCCTGCTCTCCAACACTTGTTTAGCTTATGTAGATCGATGTCAAACTGAATTTTGGATGGGAAAGAAATGGGGTGTTCAGAAAACTTAATGGAAATGTCTTATTATGCTAGGATTGGGAGCGTCCAGAAATGAAACGCAAAACATGACGTCCAAAAACTGGACACTCTTCGCACACCTGTTACTACATTCCTAAATAAAGGCTCGTTTACGGTTATTAAAGTAGGAACCAGCTCCCCTAACGTTAAAGCCAGAGGATGGGCAAAAGGGAAAAATGCACTTGTTTCAAAATTGAACCGAAAGTCAGCTTTGAATCGAAATCGAACCGAAATCTTTGATCATATTAAAAGATGCGGGGAATCTGCACGACTGCAAATGGCTCCCTGGGATTTGAAAACACCTTGAAAAAACTTCAGTTGTTCCATCAAATTTGGACCATTCCTGAAGGTGATAAACCTCCTATTTGCAGCGATTAGTAAGAAACTTATATCGTATCCCAACAAATCTCAAATTTCTTTAAATAATTGAAGTTTCTAAAAAAGTTTTGAAAACCCCAGGGGCCCATGGACTCATATCCCAACATCCCCACAAGTTGTAAAATGATCAGGTACAATAGACCGAATTCCGATTATATTTTGGAAAAGGTGCATTTTGTCTCTTTCCCAACTCGTCGCCCTACCAGAGGTCCTGGTTCCAAATTGTAAGGGCCCTAACTGAGCCTCTCTTCCTAAAGATGATTTAACTTTTAAGTTATCGTTAGTCTTACGCCACCGCGAAAGTTTACGTCTACCAAAGAAGTTTTTTGTTACAATTTAAAACCAATAAAATGTTTTACACTAATTAAACGATGATTACTATTCTTTTTGCCTGTTAGATGGAATGCCCGTTCCGCGCCACAAGTACCCCTTCATGGTGAGCCTGCAGTTCGTGAATGGAAACTTTCATTTCTGCGGAGGCTCTCTCATCACATCAATTCACGTGATCACGGCTGCCCATTGCCTGACTGACGAAAATGGGTATCTTTATTTTATGAATAACTACCCAGTCCAACAGCTCATCACTGACGTACCGCTTTCGGTCTTTATTTAGTCGACCGGATAAGGAAGCCAACCACTTTCGCGTTGGAGTGGGAATGCACAATCGCAAAGGCAATAGCGACAACCACTACTTTCGGGTGAAACGGATTCAGATCCACCGACAGTACCGCGGAGTGTCGGCTGGGTACCTCAACGACATTGCCCTGCTGACGTTGGACGAGTCGGTAACACGAAGACGTGGGCTCAATGCCGGAGTCATCACGCTACCGGCCGGTCCAAGGGATGACGCCCCTCCCTGGACAACCGTCCGGGCCATCGGATGGGGTTTGACGGAAAACGCGGTGCCCGGCATTTTTAAGGACCCCCCATTGCTTCTACAGGGAGCCCTGTTTCGAGTCCTGAACTCCGTTGCTTGTTCAAAGCAGGCCAGAGAAAGGATCGCACCGTCGAAAATTTGCATCGATAGCTCTCACCGGGCTGCCTGTGAAGTAAGATATCTACATTGGATACATTAAAATCAATGTCTTACGACAGAGGCTTAAAAAACGTTTGACGGAGGCACTTAAGTATACGGGCAATTTTTTAGAGAAGGCAGCCCCGTTTTGAAGTTAAAAAAATTTCAATAACTGACGCCTTTAGAGGAGAGGGCAGCCTTTTTTTTGAATTTAGAATTCCCCCCCCCCCCCCTGGAGAGGTCACCGTAATTTTGTTTCACCCGTCAGCAAGGTGGAACAAAATTACGGTTGTCCCTCCACTGACCTTTCTGGTGAAAAAAACACTATCTCTCCCATCCCGCATGAACCCACGATTTAAATAGCAGTTATTAGAAATGCCCCTCCCCCCGCATCTCTCGACTTGCTTTAGTGGGTCAGTTTCCCCAGGCCCCCCCCACTGGAGTTCCTGCTTGGAACATGGAAATAATCGTATGAAGTTGGTGTAAATCTGTTTTGGTATGCTAAGTGGTGTCCTCGCGATTTTAGGGGGATAGTGGAGGACCGCTGTTTCGGCAATTGCCGTCCAGAAAATACCAGCTGATTGGCATAGCGAGCTACGTTGCGGGATCGTGAGTATATTCATACGTTTACTGCTTTTAAGTGTGCGCCCAGCTGCACGAGGTGTATCCATTTTTAGACACCCCTATCGGGGTTGTATGTCGATCCACTTGACACTTCCAAGAGACTGGTACCTTTTCTATACATTAAAATACATTTTTCTAGACGTGTCCTATTGCAAATGCGCTTAAGTGTTTATCGAAACTTGCTAAATGTTTGATACAAATCAGGGGGCAGAGCGAGGACTACAAATGCGAGCGCAGTCTTTAAAATTTGTCGATGGCTCCGCCCCCAACCCCAAAAAAGAGTAATTTGTTCATGCCAGTCGGTTTCGACAAAATGAATTTAGGGAAACTACGTCCAGAAAGATTTAATTTATTATATAGACAAAGTCCCGCACTCTTGAAATTGTGTTGCTCGAAAAGGACCTAGAAATTAAGGGGTGGTTAGATATGGTGCACAATTTTCGTACTAGAAACAATTGCTAACACCATAGTGCGCATGAATTATAATAACTAAATTTTGGGCGGTGTTGACTCATGTTTCAGATGTCTGCAAAAAGGTTCCGCCAATGTGTTCACCAGAGTGTCGCACCACGTGGACTGGATCAAGGCCGCGCTGCGATCCGATGCCGGCTCGCAATCGCCATCATCGCAATGCCGGAGAACATCCGAAGGAGGGTTGTCCTGCCTCATCTGTGTGCGGGGCTCTCAACACTCCAAGCAATGCTCTCGCCCTTCTAGTCCAGGTAGCACTTCAATTTTATCGTGAAAATAATAAACCTGAACAAACAAAGTAAATGATAAATAGGCAGACGACCGGAGAGACAGATGGAGAAGTTGACAAACAAACAGGTGAAACAAACTGATTTTAAACGTCAAATTGGGCGCTTAATATTTCGAATTGAGGACAATTCCTGACCGTTTGGGTCATGCAGTCCGAGAACGTTCTATACCGCTTAGTTCTCTAGCCGTACCCTTCAGACAAACAGCGCGTTTGTACAACTAAGAAAATTTTATACTTTGACTTGACTTGACTTGACGCTCTCTGATCAAAAGTGTAATTTAAAATCGGTCAAGGATTTTTCTGAGATCAAGGGGCGGGACGAAGACCAATATCTTATTGGAAATGATTATTTGCAGCTCTTTTTTGACAATTGACCCATAACCCTGCTCCCGAATCTCAAAAACATTTTCTGCTCTTTCCCATCGATTCCAAATTAAGTTTTATATTGGATAGCACCTCGAAAAACTATCGAATTATTATACACGTAATCGCTTGACAGATTGGACACGGGTTAGATTAGTTAGGTTCCAGAAATAGGCTAAACACATATATTAAATGGAAAATGCGATAACGAGACTGCAGCCATAATCCCGTCCCGATCGGTGTCAAAGAGTTAAAGTTGAAAAAGTTATGCTACATTATCTTTACAGTAATCAACATGTATAGTTAATATATTCATCATATGATTTTGATCAAGGCAGCTTCAAACAAACGTAATTTGAATTTACAGAAGAAAGACTGATCTTAGACCGTAAACCGCGGCAAGCTGCAATATTTTTTTAAAATTCGCAACTCCTACCAAGAAAGATCAATTGCGAACAAAATTGAGCAGAACGGGAAGTTGTAAATTGTGGTGGTGATCGATCAGAGTGAGATGAGGTTATTCACAAAAATAGAACTGAAAAACAGTACTGTAGAGTCTCGACCACTTGATGCCCGTTTTTAATGACCCCCGTATATTATGACTGCAGGGTAGCACAGTGTGATCAGGCATAATGTACGAGTGGGGCTAAAAGTTGGCACCAAGTGGCGGAGACTCTACAGTTTTGTACGACTCTGATTTGTCGCGTTGGAAAAGGTCACACTTACAATTTGTTTATCACAAAAAAACACGGGCAATTACTGGCGAGGGATTTTAATTTTTGGTCACTCGGTTGTTTCAGGCATCGACTGGCGTGGCCGGAATTGGGCACATTATTGCGACTTTCACGGTAACGACATCAGCAACCACAACATCGGACCGGAGTTGTGCGGGCCGAAATGTCAGACCGTCCCGGAATGCACTCATTTTGCATTCAATCCCCACTACGGCAAGTGCTGGCTTAAACGCGGGACAATGGACAAGAAAAACGCGCAATATCACGATGATTCAGGGCGCATTTGTGGTGTGCGTGTTTGAACAAACCTTCAGCGAAGCGTAGAAAAGCAATAATTCGGGATTTTGTTAAAACAAAAACATCACGAATACGAGGGCATCATCCATAGAAACTCTGAGTTTTGCATTGTTTCATAAGTTACCATTATTTGCCTTTGCCCGTTTTGAGAGTCGTACATTCCTCAAACTATGCCGCACACATCTTGCAACGTGGTAAAACCAAAGTAGTGAACGAAGATCGACGATATTTTGCGGTGATCAGCTTTACGTTGCGTCACTTGCTCGTATTAATGAAAATTTATGTGTTTATCGCAACAGACTCAGAAAGCGAGTTCTACGCTCGGACGCTGGCCACGCTCAACTAATAAGCGAATTAGATAGACTTAGAGGAAACAGACAAACAGACAGACAGACATACAGACAGACAGACAGACAGACAGACAGACAGATAGACAAACCAAAAGACCAAAAGAAAAAAAGGCAGAAAGATTTCTTACGCTTTTGTACCACCTCTTTGCTTGTAGTTTTCTCGAACGTCATGTAAGGATGACGCCATGTATGTTCAAACAATAGTAGCTATAAATGCAATGTCAGATTGAAGTTGACCTTGGTGGGGAAGGCCAAACTGCTCGTAGCAAAAGTTCGAGGGGGGAGGAGTTTTAACATATATAGATATATAGAAGTAAATAAAATAATTGTAAACATTGTAATTTATTTTATTTATTATGCTCAATTCTAATAAAGAGACTACTACTACTATTGACTACTATATTGCAATATTCTACCATATTACAATATACTACTGCAATATATTAGAATATAATACCACTGCAGTATACTGCAGTCGGGGAAAAAAGGTTGACGATAGGAGGGGCTTGTGACGTAATGCGTAGATTAAAGTGTTGGTGCGCCTACCAAGACAAACCTAGTTGTTCTGCTGCTGTTTATCACAGTTTTTGTTGTGTGTGACTCAACATGAAAAGATTCAAACAGACGACAGTGTCTAAAAACACAGAGCGCTTGACTCGATTGCTTGATTAAAAGCGTTTAATTTAGTTATCACGGCGCGAGGCCCTTACGGGTGATAGCACAGTATATATACAGTGAAATTCTGAATTTTCAAATTTAGACAGCCAATCGATAGAGGATGTCAATGGGAATCGATTAAACAAAATTTGGTGAGGAAAATTAAAACTGCATGGGATATGCGAAGCACACCATACATTCGAGAATGTAGTTTTTACGTGAGAACGCTGGATCTGGCACATCTCAAATTAAAATTAGACAAACATTTAGCTGTTGATTGATATGTTATAAAACAGCAATTTATAAAACTTTTTTTTAGTGCGTGCCAAGTAAGTCTTGTGTTAAGTCGGTGTTATTATTTCTCCCATTGCTTTTCCTGGTGCAGATATGTCTAATACCGAGGTCATGAGAACTCCTATATGGGTACGTACCCCGTGCGGGGTTCATTTTGGCACAAAATTAAAAGTAGGTCAGCGGGCGCGCATTCTGGCCGATTTGAGTGAGTGAGCACTCAATCGAGAGACAAAAGCCCCCTCTCTCACTCACACAAAGAGAAAATTTCATTCGTTTACATTTGAAAGAGCGGGAAGATGATTAGTGAAGAGATCCGAAATCTCATTGTGTCCTGGCTCTCCCGAGGGTTTTCGATACCTCAGATTGCAGATTTGTTACAGAACAAGGTCTCAAAACGTAGTATTTATCGTTTCGCATCGGAAAATGCCAAAAAGGCGCGGCGGAAGGCGAAAAGGCCGAAGAAGCAGCCCATGCGGAAAATGATCCCGGCAATGGTGCGACGCATGGTGCGAATGCTGACCATGGGAAAAGCCCATCACTCCTTCCGTTCTGTGGCCAACGCTCTCCAACTTGACGAAAGCACTGTACGGTCTCATCTGCAAGATCGGAACATCAAATGCTTCAAGAAAATCAAGCGCAACCTCATCCCCGAGACCCAAAAGGAAGCGCGGCGGAAATGCGCCATGAATTTCCGCAAGACCATCCGGATGTCAGACGTTCCCAACATGCTCTTCTTGGATGAATGCTACATTTGTGTTGGCAAGTACTTTAATTATCAAAACGAACGATGTTACGGATATTCGCTGGAGACAATTAGCGATGGGAAGAAGTTCAAGCAATTTCCCAAGACAGCTTTGTGTGCGATGGTTTTTGGCGCCGTTTCTTTTTCCGGTCGATCTCCCCTCGTTGTTTTGAAGTCCGGTTTCAGCCTTAACCAGCATACCTACAAGGACAGCTGCCTAAAACCGATGCTGGAGGACCTCCCCTACGGTCTGGAAGCAAATTCGGCGATTTTGTATCAGGACAAAGCACCGTGCCACGCGGCAGCAACTGTGCAGGCCTTTTTGAAAGAAAAAATGCCCTGCTTCATCCCGAACGCCGATATCCCGCCCAACAGCCCCGATCTCAACCCCCTCGATTATTGTGTGTGGAGCCTACTGAAGGAGCGTGTCAACAAACACGGACTCATCTCCAGCTTCGACCGATTGGCCAAGATATTGAAGGACGAATGGGAGGCCATTTCGCAGCAAGTGATCCAGGACAGCATCAATTCCTGGATGTCTCGGGTTCGCAAGGTGGAGAAGGCCAGAGGCTCTCATATTGAGTAAACTCTTTTTTGTTTCCGGTAGAAGACTTATTTCTCTATTTTTTGTTATTTTTTGATAATTTTTTGACGAAATTTTGTGAATAAAAAAAGAAGACAAAGTTTGTGCCAAAATGAACCCCGCACCTGGTACATCATAACAACTCTAGATAATTAAACTGTACTATTGCTTTCATTGGTTATTTTGGTAAAGAGAAGAGATCAAATTCGTGGTGCTGCTGGTTCTCTTAGTGGTCTAATGTTTGAGCCTTATCGTATCGAACGCCACGCAAATGTCCGTGAATAGCTGTGAAGTGAGACTACCAAGTCACGTAGTAAGGCAGTTCGTGGGAGTTTGGACCCGGAATTAAGCGGTACGATCGTAATCATGCGCGTAATCCGTCCGACTGATTCCACGGAGCAGGAGAATTTGTGTCACTACCGAGACAGAATAAACACTTAAAATAAATACTGCACATGGACCTACGTACCGTGAGTCTCAAAAGGACGCCTCCTAAATTGCTGAAATAAGCAGTGATATCTACGCGTAAAGATTATTGTGAAACCAACAAATATTCGCCATCTTTCCAATGCGAGAATAATGCAAAAGTTCGGCCGATTCTTACTTTGTCTATGTATTTCTGCCACTCCCCCTGGCGGATTGAGCTTGGTCTACAAGTTCCCGCCTTCCAATTCCCCCTTTTTGTCTCCTGCTTTTACGAATGCTGACCAACGTCCCTTTGAGTCACCGTAACAAATTTAATAATTTCGGAAATCCCAATTGTTTCTCAGTCTTTTATTGTAAAATCCCCGAGATTTGGACATTGGTCGGATAAATGCTGTGGCCAAAACCGTTCAAGTGAAGATAAAAGTGGGCGTTCTGATTTTTTGCTTCGCACTCGCTTAGGAAATGTTCAGTATATAGGGTTTGAACTTTTTTCATAATAAGGAAACAGTAAGGATTCCAAAAACATTAATCAACATTTTATCGATGTACAAAACGTTAGTTATTATCGGAAAAAAACGGAAAGGGGCTTCTAACCTAAGCCGGCGGATTGATCGCTTAGCCGACCAGCCTGTTGCCCCCCCCCCCGCCTAGAGTGGGGGGGGGGATGTTGTCCTAACAAATCCTGCAATGGAACACAAACCACAGGCTCTATTTTGGGGGCTGCCGCTGACTGATTGCCGATTCTGTATACAATCATGCGACGCTATCACAGCGCGTAGTGCAGAGACAATCTATCGTCGTCACAATCTGGCTCAAGAATTTTTTCGTTAAGCCTCAAACGCGGTTGCACACAAGACACAGCCGATAGTCAGTCACTTTGTGTTTCGACAAGTCGACGCACCGCACGTGTGTTTATATACTTTCGCTTGATAATGCCTACGATGAGACTCATCATTCGAGTTGTGCTCTTGCTCGGCGTCCTGACAGGTAAGGTCTTTCATGTTCCACGCGAGATTCTCATATTAGAGATGTCTGTTTTTACATTGCAGGAGGTCGTTGTCAGGCGCAGTCATTTAACGATTCGGACTTCGGCGACATTACTGTGGATGATCGGGTGTCAGTAGCTGGAATAAACGAGCGATCTCCGGGCTCTATCCCAGTGGCAAACCAAAGCGCTGTGCCCGAAGATGAAGACGATTTATACGACTATATCACTGATGATGATGTTGTCATAGCTAACGGATCATTTGATGCCGCGATTCAACCAAACGCGACTATGCCGGAGCTGGCCGTGTCCTCTGCCATTATAAGTAAGTGTCATAATTAACGAAGCGTTCGTTGTCGCTGATGTAGTTTTGTCCGATACGAGGACAACGCCCAATTTTGGGCCAACCTGTTTGGCTTATTTCTAGCCAGTTTAGTTTATGTGAATCGATGTCAAAACTGAATTTTGGATAGGACAGTGTTGAGAAAACTTGATGGAAAATGTATAGAAAATGTCCTGTTGTGCTAGAATTGAGAGCGTCGAGAAATGAAACGCAAAACAAGACGTCCAAAAACTGGACTTTCTCCTCGCACACCTGTTTCTACATTCCTAAACAGAGCTCGTTTGGGCTCCTAAAGTAGAAACCAGTATCCCTAACGTTAAGGCCAGGGGCTGGGCAAAAGGAAAAAATTCGCTTTTTCTAAATTGGACCGAAAGTCAGCCTTCAACCGAAATCGAACCGAAATCTTTGATCATATTAAAACATGTGGGAGTCTGCATGACTGCAAATAGTCCCCCGGGATTTAAAAACCCGTTCTAAAAACATCAGTTGTTCCATCAAATTTGGACCATTCCTGAAAGTTTACCACCTCCTGTTTGCAGCGATTTAATAGGGAACTTATATTTCACCCAAGCTTATTGCAAATTTCTTCCAAAAATTGAAGTTTCTAAAACTATTTTGGAAACCCAGGGTCTCTGGGTCTCCCACCCCAACATCCCCACAAGTTGTAAAATGATCAGGCCGAATTTAGATTGAATTTTGGAGAAAGTGCATTTTGCCTCTTTCCTGTAACCCCTTCTCCCTACCATGAGAGGTCCTGGTTCCAACTTGTAAGAGTCCTAACTGAGCCCTTGTTCCTCAAGATGATTTAGCTTTAACGTTGTCCTTATTCTTACGACAAGGCGAAAGTTTTACGCCTACCAAAGACGTGTTTTTGTTATAATTTAAAACCAATAAAATGTTTAACAACCATTATATCATGATTACTATTTCTTTTTGCCTGTTAGATGGAATGCCCGTTCCGCGCCACAAGTACCCCTTCATGGTGAGCCTGCAGTTCGTGGATGGAAACTTTCATTTCTGCGGAGGCTCTCTCATCACATCAATTCACGTGATCACGGCTGCCCATTGCCTGACTGACGAAAATGGGTATCTCTATTTTATGAAAAACTACCCAGTCCAACAGCTCATCACTGACGTACCGCTTTCGGTCTTTATTTAGTCGACCGGATAAGGAAGCCAACCACTTTCGCATTGGAGTGGGAATGCACAATCACAAGGGCAATAGCGACAACCACTACTTTCGCGTGAAGCGGATTCAGATCCACCGACAGTACCGCGGAGTGTCGGCTGGGTACCTCAACGACATTGCCCTGCTGACGTTGGACGAGTCGGTAACACGAAGACGTGGGCTCAATGCCGGAATCATCACGCTACCAGCCGGTCCAAGGGATGACGCCCCTCCCTGGACAACCGTCCGGGCCATCGGATGGGGTTTGACGGAAAACGCGGTGCCCGGCGTTCACAAGGACTCACCATTGCTTCTACAGGGAGCCCTGTTCCGGGTCCTCAACTCCGTTGCTTGTTCAAAGCAGGCCAGGGAAAGGATTGCACCGTCAAAAGTGTGCATCGATAGCTCTCACCGGGCTGCCTGTCATGTAAGATATCTTCAGTAAGGATACGTTGGATACATTAAAATCAACGTCTTACGACAGAGGCTTAAAGAACGTTTGACGGAGGCACATGAGTACACAGGCAGTTTTTTAGAGAAGGCAGCCCTGTTTTGAATTCAGAAAAAAATTAATAATTGACGTCCCCCCCCCCCATGGGAACGTAACCGTAATTTTGTTCCACTCTGCAGCAAGTTGGAATAAAACTACGGTTGCCTCTTCAGTGACCTTGCTGGGGAAAAAATTCCACCTCCTTCATCACACATGAGCCCACGATTGAAATAGCAGTTGTTAGAAGTGCTCCACCCCCCCGCATCTCTCGAGTTGCTTTAGTGGGTCAGTTTCCCCAGGCCCCCCACTGGAGTTCCTGCTTGGAACATGGAGATAATCGTATGAAGTTGATGTAAATCTCTTTTGGTATACTAAGTGTTGTTCTCGCGATTTTAGGGGGATAGTGGAGGACCGCTGTTTCGGCAATTGCCGTCCAGAAAATACCAGCTGATTGGCATAGCGAGCTACGTTGCGGGATCGTGAGTATATTCATACGTTTATGTCTGCTTTTATGTGTGCGCCCAGCTGCACGCGGTGTATCCATTTTTAGACACCCCTATCGGGGTTGTATGTCGATCCACTTGACAATTCTAAGATAGTGGTACCTTTTCTATACAATAAAATACATTTTTTGGCATGTTCTATCGCAAATGCGTTTTAACTGTTTATAGAAACTTGCTAAACGTTTGATACCTCATGGGGCGGAGCCAGAGACATATCTCCAAAGATGGTTAGATAGCCGAACGTAATTTTTAGAGTTTCGGAATGGTTCCGCCCCCAACCCCAAAAAAGTAATTTGTTTGTGTCAGTCGGTTTCGACAAAATTAATTTTAGGGAAATGCGTCCAGAAATGTTTATTTTATTGTATAGGCAAAGTCCCGTGCTCCTAAAACTGCTGTGTTGCTCGAAAAGGACCTAGAAATTAAGGGGTGGTTAGATATGGTATAAATTCCTTGTACCAGAAAAAATTTGCTAATGCCATAGTGCGCATGAATTATAATAACTAAATTTTGGGCGGTGTTGACTCGTGTTTCAGATGTCTGCAAAAAGGTTCCGCCAATGTGTTC
>LRSR01011765.1:0-19954 GCA_001579985.1 Hypsibius dujardini
CCTGCCTGCCTGCCTGCCTGCCTGCCTGCCTGCCTGCCTGCCTGCCTGCCTGCCTGCCTGCATATCCTCCTATCGGCCCCTCTCACTGTCTGTCAACTTACTTCTTCAAGAGCCTGAATCAGCTGAATAATTCTGGGTCCAGCTAGGACAAGGTCCTCAAAGTTCAGGTTGTTCACCTGCTTTGCCATGTCAGCAAACCAATTCTGCAGTTTCTCTATCACACGCATATTCAAACATGCAATTTTAAAGCATCTCAATTTTGACGACTCAGACCTCCAAGACATGTACCGTTTTTTTCGATTCTGGTTAGCGGCATTCCGCCAGTAAAGGCATCCGCAAGGTCCTGCAGGCGCCCACTGGCCTCTTTCTTGAAGACAATCCATTTGTCTGTTTTGCCGGCCAAAACCACTTTATACAGCTGTTAAGGCAAAGTTTAAACTAATTAAAGGAACTAAATTAGAAAAGGTAAGAAGTTCACCTCTTTCAGTTTTAGTTCAAGTTGTGCAGTATTGAGAAGTAGCTCGAAGACATCCACTGGCCGGCATCTCATCTCCGCCATGACGAGATCTCGCATCGCTTTCGCCCGTTTATTGGCCTCCACCGCTACAGACAGACGCAAATTCAGTAAAACTTCTCTGCCTGCGTGGACCTCCACCTGCATTCCTGCCTGCTTTTTTGTATTGCTGTCTGGCTGTCTGTCTGTCTGTCTGTCTGTCTGTCTGTCTGTCTGTCTGTCTGTCTGTCTGTGTCAGTGAGTCTGCCTGTCTCTACGCATCTCTGTTCTGCCTGTCTATGTGTCCATCCGTATGTCTGTAGGCAAAGTAAGCAGTTACGTGCGACCACAAACCCGAAGTGAGTGGAGCAGTATGGAGCATCAGCCACCGTACAGTGACATTGCATTCCCTGACCAGATTCAGCAGTTTATTCACGTTCGTCACGGCGTTCTCCTCCGTGAGCGAACCCTCTTTCAGCAGATTCTGCAGGATCCCGTTGGTCTTCCCGAGTTTAACACCGCACGAATTCGCCTGATACCACCCGACGAAACAAAGTTTGATTAAAAGGCAAAGGAGATGAATTTTAATCAGACGGGCTGGCTGACGTACCCACGTCTTGACCACATTGACGTCGATGGTGTTCGCTAGTGCTCCACGGGCTGCTCGATATGGCTCCCAGGCATCCAAGAGATTTACCAAATTCCCCATGTACGTGCTGACAACCTGGAGAAACATACACTTTCTTAGCATTTGAATATTGCGACTCATGTTTGGCAACTGTTTGCGTTTATTTATTCGACGAATATTCTCCCAGCTGTCTTTCTGCCTGCCTGCCTGCCTCTCAGTCTGCCTCTGTCTGTTCATGTGTCTGTCTGTCTGTGTCTGTCTGTCTGCCTGCCTGCCTGTCTGCCTGCCTGCCTGTCTATATGTCAGCCTTTCTATATGCCAGTCTGTCAGTCTGTTCTGCTTAGTTCCGTATCCGCGCATCGGTCTCCATGTTGATGTAAAAGTGTTTGAACTTCACTAGTAGTGTACTATCTATCTATACCCAGTTATCAGCGAAGTGCTTATCCACAATCTCTCGCATTGTTGCAGGCTGATTGTACAGCGTATCTGGATCGAAGTAGAGCACTACATAAAGCATGGCCGCCTGTGTGCTCAACGCCGTGCTTCTGTGCTCCGGAAGCGGGAAGGCCAATGACTATGCAAGAATCGTTAAAATCAGCAATGCGGTTGGGTCTCCTTTTTACGGGGATTCCCATCGAAGTTCTTACTCGATGGTAAATGTCGTCGGAACGCAGCCGGCCGACGACCATACTGATAAATTGTGGTCGGAACCGGATGCGTCGGAAGTAGTCCTCCGGGTAGTTGGCCGGCCGTTTGGCCGTGGGCAAGGAGGAAGCGCCCGTGCTCCGGAGGAGTGTGCAGACTTCATCGATGTTCGTTTCCCTGGACGTGTCGGCACTAGAAACAAGACACGGCGGTAACATGGGCCGACCGTTAACCCATTCGACACAACAGTAACGAATTCAATTCAAACATCCCAAAAACGTACCAGTATCGGTAGTAGGCCACCAAAAGTCTTTCCCGTAGCGCGCCCTCATATTTGAGGTCCACAATCAGCAGCATCATTCCGTAGAGGTATAACGACTCGCACTAATAGGGCAGAGAAAGGGAGTTCAGAACGATCCTAGTTAGACATGGCTGGAGAGCAGAGAGGCATGAGACCAACCATGAGCTGCTTTCCGTCAGAGTTCATGAAGACAGACTCCAGGCTTTGTTGAATGAAAACACCGTCCTCCAGGTCTTCGATGAACCTACACAGAGGTGGAATATGGGAATACAACGGCACTCAGTGATTCACGTAGGCAAACACAGACAGGTAGACAGGGAAGCAGACAGTCAGATAGACAGAAAGAACAGATACGTAGCAGACAGCCAGACACATACAGATAGACATACAGATAGACATTCAGACATACAAACAGACAGACAGACAAACAGACAGACAAACAGACAGACAAACAGACAGACAAACAGACAGGCAGACAGTCAGGGAGAGACCGACATTTCTGTAGTGCCACGCAGAAAAAGGTAGATATAGCCATATGCCATCATCAATTGCCATCAAAGGGCATGCATACCGGTTCAAGTCGACGGCATATTTGTGAACGCTTTCAAAAACGAGATAGAATCTTCGTAAAATGTCCAGATTATTCTCACGAAGATCCAAGTCTACTTCCTGAAGTCCCTGCAAAACGACCCAAAACATGCCATTTTTAGTCAGACACAAATTGCCTTGTCACTACATGCCATAAATTGCCTTGTAAATGTAGCCAAAAGAAGGGAGATGGATATTAGCGGATGACTAGTCATTCATTCGAGTCAATCAACCGATCCATTATTGATGACTGCACTAACTAGCTAGTAGCTACTATGCAAAATGTCTCAAATCAATCGATCGATCGGTTTGTTGCAAAAGTTGTTAACACTGGTGTCTTCCGTGCAACACCGACTCTTAACTGACCAAATAACGGTGAAACATCCGGCAATTCAAACCTCAAGCATCTCTGCGCTTGGAATGATGGTTCACTCACGTCAGTTTCAAATAGCAAAATCTCTAAAGGTAAATCACACTCAATCAATCAATCAATCAATCAATCAATCAATCAAGTAGGCCCGTGAGGAACGAAAGATCAAATCCAAATCTCTGCTAATTTTATTTTATTAACTCACTGGTTGCTTTCTCATGATCTTAGCCTAAATTTTCGATCGCTTAGACATATTTTTTTACAGTGCCAAAAATGTGTGCTTGATGAAGAACAGTGAACACTGCAGTTAAGAGAAATAACAGATCAACTGTGCGAACGTGACGCGTGAAACGGGGGATTGATTGATAAATTGAAAATGACTATAACTACAATGCCATGCAATCAACCAATCATTGGACGACCACTAGAGCAACGTTTACGTCTTCTTACGTTAGTGTTTTCAATGCGTCGCTCATGCATTTCCACAGACTTGAAGTAGCTAAAGTCCAGCAACACTTCCGCATATTGCATTTGCTCCTGTCTCGTCTCTAGTTTGTAGACAGGAGGTACGTAATCAACCAGCCGAAGTAGTTCTGCGATAATGGCATTCCCGCGAGAGACCAACCGCAGTACGGCTTGACCGCACGAATTATTTTCCCCCAAAAAATCCATTTTTTCGGGAAAATTAATTCATTTGTAATTCAAAATTTCGCGGAATAATAGAACGGAAACAACGACAAAAGAGAAATTTAGAAATTCGAAAAAAATATGGGGGTGGGGCATGCCACATGCCATTAAACCACCAAGCCACATTGTCGTCCGGTTGAAATATGGATTGGAACCGTGGCTGTGCATGCAAGCCGCTCGACAGTACCGTGCCGTGACCACTGGAGGTGGCACTACGAGTACAAGCCCCCATCGACGTTAATGTCGTCAAGACCTGTGTACGTCAGCCAGCTCGTCTGATTAAAAATCAACTCCTTTGTGCCTTTTAACCAAACTTTGTTTCGTCGGGTGGTATTAGGTGAATTCGTGCGTGCTAGACTCGGCAAGACCAACGGGATTGAATGTGTCATCATGGTTGTTAATGAAACTAAAATCGGCCATAGCCTAGTACTCCAATTTCGCGTCTCCTCTATTTCTACTTGAGCTTAAACGGATCCACTTTTTACGATAAATTAAATAATAAAAAATGTGCAACACACGCGTCAGACGTTTTATTATGACTCCGTGACTCAACAACCAAATATGAGAAAATCTACTAGTCAGAATCATTGTTGGAACTTACACACTCTTCGTAATCCGATCTCAGAAGCCGAAGTCAGACAGTCGCGGCTGGTGACCGCCGTTTCTTACCACTAGGGATCGGAAGTGGGATCCCTCAAGGAAAAGTGCTGAGACCAAATCTTGTACACCATTTTCATCGACAGACTCTTCGGAATGGAGGAATGTAATGGTGGCGAAGGAGGAGGTATCGAGTGCCTTGAAGATGACACCACAGTATACTGTGTGACTAAGACACCGGAAGGGGCAGTGAAGGGACTGAACAAGCTCCTGGAATCGGTGTCCAAGCGGTTCGCAGACCACCACCTTGCGCTAAACGAAAAGAAATGCGTCGGTATGCTTGGTATCACACAGCCGAAAGGTCGAGCTTGTGAATCGGGCCCTGCCAATTCTGCTGAATGGGCAAGCGCTTAATATGCTAGACTCAATCCGCTACCTGGGTGTCACAATCGATCGACTCCTAACCTGGGCCGATCAGTATGCGAACGTCCGACGGAACGTGAAGACCGGCATTGCACTAATCAAGCATGTGAAAGACGGCTTGGCGACAGAGGAGCGTGTGAACCTTCTGAATGCCTTCTTAGGCCTTCATCTTAACTACTGCACTCTGGTGTGGTCGTCGCCATCGGATACCCTGCGATCTAGTCTGCAGGTGGCCCAACGCAATGCGGTTCGATCAGTGAAGGGGTACAAATCGGCAGAGTCAGCAACCGACTTCATGGATCGGATGAACATCACTCCTATAGAAAAGCGCGGGATTCAACTTGGTTGTACCGGAGGATGAACTCTGGCGTTCATCCGATTCCGAAATGCCTGCAGACCCTGATTGTCTGCAACAGCATGGAAAGGAGCAAGCGGACTGGCCACTTCCCTCAAATTTAAGCCGACTGCAAGCACGGAATAGGCGACAGACAAACTGCTTTGTGTACGATTGAGAAATTCGTATAGTGAATCACTCGTTGTCTACAATAGGAGGTAAGGGCCACTGGAATGGGCCACTTGATTTTCCTTTACCCTGGAATGGGCCACTTGATTTTCCTGTACCCTGGAATGGGCCACCCTGGAATCGAAACTTCCACAGGTTTTGGCTATCACCAAGGTCCTAAGCGACAGAGAATAATCGATAACCCGGTGGAACACGTATCAGATATGAAAAATGTGGGAACATGTTTAAAAAACCAAATGATTGGACAGTTGGAAAAAGCTCACTATAGAGGACGCCGACTATGCGGTGACTCATCTGTTTTCGATTAGTTTGCGACAGAACGCCACCTGCCGCCCGGTGGCCCATTCCAGTGCCCTTCCCTCATAATAAGACCCGTTTAGCTTGGAGAAAACGTCTCACGCGAAGTGTGCGTGATGTTAATTCGCGTGCGTATAACTGTCTCGCGTTGTATCTCATGTGATTAACCTGTGTGGAGTTGTGAATCTCTTGCCGTCCTGAAGCAAAAGATCTCTTCGCGTTTGTGATGAAATTTTGCCTGCAAACAGACTTAATTATCCATCAAAAAGGGTTTTTCTGCTTTGGAATAAATGCAAATACAAAAAATACAGACGCATCATCAACCGGCTCGTTTCTCTTTGCCGGTCGGCTCCATACCGCTACGAGTACCGTGGCGCGTAGATTCGAGGACCGCGTGTAGCAAAGATTTGTTCAAGATTTAAGGTGCAAATACAATGAAATAGAATAGATTCTTTGCAACGAGATTTGCAAAACAAGTACGAAACAATTGTGTCGTAGACAATTTTGTGGAACCTGCAGTCCACCAGGTGACAACACTTCGAGCGGTCTGTGGTGGGCTAGAGAGTTTTGACAACGAAACCGCCTGGCCGGCTGGCCGAAACTGAAAAGCAACTTGCTGCGTAATCAGCTGATTCAAACAGAGGCAGTTCTCTTCTCTTTTTGATAACAATCCATGTCGTTGCGTCCTACTTTTCCACACACAAAAACAAATTCTCAAACGAAATACTGATGTATTTGTCTCCCCCATTGCCCATGTAATTGGGAAATGGATCGCGCCAGCGACTATTTCAACGAGATCTCCGAGAGTGAGCCTCTTTTGATCCCTTCTTCCAGGCGCAGTTCCACTTCATCGAGAGTTTGGTCGCAGAGTCCTTACATAGGCGTAAGTGCGGATTTCTCGGGGTTTTGGTCAGCTTTTTGTTCAGCAGTCATTTTGCCGGGCATTGCTAACGGTGCAATTTCTAGAATTAGGAATAATCTGTTTGTTGTGGTTTTATTGCACGATCGATACGTTCATCGACTGATTGATTGAGTGAGCGCGGAGTTGTTTGTAACTGATAGTTCATTACTAGATTGGTTGATTGATTGACGTACGCTTTGTTTCTTTCCGTCTATCATCGGCTATCCGGGTTTTATTCCTTTTCATTTATGATGCTCTTTTTTGAACAGGGTAATCTCGAGGCATTGGAACAGGCAGGCAATCTTGGCAGACGCCCCAGTGAATTCAACAACCCGCAGTACAACAGTTTTCCGCGGCACGATTCCTTCGACAGCATCCATCTCGCCAACGGCGACGCCGAACATGGAATCAACCGTTCAATGCAGTCCCGACGGGAAACTAGAGATTACACCATTCCAAATGCACTTGAAAGTGGAGATTCCACGCTGAGGAATCGTTATGCCCCGTTGAGGGAGACGAGCTCGACGAGGGTGCTCTCTGATCGCTTCGAGGTGAGTTATGTTAGCGACATTCATTTGCTTTTGTTTATTTTAGCGAAATCTACTTGTGCTAATATATGCATTCAGATGTTTTTTATAACTTAGTACTGTTTTATTTAATATCTGACATTTATGGAGACAAGCTAGACAAGTCTTATGTTCACGTTATATTCGATTCAATCAATCAATGTATGCGTGTAAGGGTGCGATTCAGTCAATTTATACATACATATATCAATATTCAATTAATTTATACACACGTGTTACATTTTTCCTTTTCGCATTGATATTAAGTCTAATAATGAGTCGATCCAATATTCCATTTAAATTAGTCTGTACTGATAATAATATTTGGTAGTTTATACTGTTGATTACTGAATCTTGCTGAGTCTGAGTAAATATCTTGCTTGAATTTAAATAAAATGCCGGTACAAACTATCCCGAGATTCGAATGGTCACGTGAGTTTATTTCTATCGAACCGTTTGCTCGGAGCCGGCCGTTGCTATTTTGGAGTTTGAGACAGTAAAGTAGAAACTGACGCTGTGACGTCGTTCACTGTAATTTTACAATTCTGCACACCAAGTCACATGGTGATTGTGATTGGAAAGCCCACTCGCGACTCCCTGGCTGAGTTTATTAAAATAAAACGGTTTATTTGGTTTAAAAGACTCCATATTTTCGGAACTTAAAATAACATAAACACACAAAATTTGGAACTTTTCATAAAAATGTTGTTTAAAATATGAATTTTTGTTTTTATATCTTAACTGAAATGCATTTATAGAACCGTAATTTTATCCTGCACCATTTGATTTTACTTTATCGTAGAGCCTGGACTATGACCCCTGCGAGAACTCTCTCTTCCTCAAAGAGGAATCGCAGCAGACATTTGCCCACGTGAACCGCATGCAGACGGAAAAATGGATTGTCATGTTCTTGATTGGAGCATGTGGTGAGTTGTAGCATATAACGACTACGGTATTACACACATGGCCACAATTTTGGATGGCAGAGTTTGAGCCATTAGGATGGTCTGAATTTGAGCCACTCTTGGCTCGAACTTGCTACTCATACACACATCCGCTTCTCATCCGCTTCTCATACACACATGGCCACAATTTTGGTGGCAGAGTTTGAGCCGCTCTTAGCTCGAACTTGCTATTGCTTTCTCCTGAGTCTTCGATTTAATGCCCGACCCAGCGGGAAAATGATTGGGCAAGCTGCTCTAAATTCCGCAAAATAAACAAGTTCAATCAATCGATCAATTGAGTCAAGGCTGCATGGTCAGTTGTGGTCAAGAGCGCGTGCGCGCTGTGACTTAATTCGGCTCGAACTCGGACCACCCTTTTTGGCTTAAAGGCTGCCACCCAAAATTGTGGCCATGTGTGTAGTTTCCACTCAACTTCTTCTTTGAATTGTGCAGTGGCGTTAATCGCCAACGGGGTTGTGGTTACGGTCGACAAAATTTCTGAATGGAAATACGGGCGGCTCCGCGACGTCTTTGATGCCTGCTCCGGCACGGCATCGGATTGTCTTGTCCAGCCGCTGGGCTTGTGGGTGTTGGGAAACATCATCCCGACCTTGATCGGTAGCATCTTGGTGGTATACGTAGCACCGGCAGCCGGCGGCAGTGGAATGGCTCAAGTCAAGTGCTTCTTGAATGGTGTCAAGATTCCAGAATTTGTCCGATTCAAGGTTTGTGTTGTTTGAGGTTAGTTTGCGGTTTGTTGCGACACATCCACATGACTAGCTATTCCCTCTTTAGACACTGCTAGTGAAAATTATCGGCATGATTTGCTCGTTGACCGGCGGCCTTGCAGTTGGAAAGGAGGGCCCAATGATTCATATCGGTGCTATTGTTGGAGCTGGAATATCACAGGGACAATCGACCACTTGTCGCACCGATCTGCACATATTGGAGGACTTTCGAAGCGACACAGAGAAGCGAGATTTTGTGTCTGCTGGTGTAGCTGCCGGTATTGCCGCCGCTTTTGGGGCACCTGTTGGTAGGTGATCAATTCGCGCCTGTGAGTTTGTCCGTTGGTCTATCGGTATAGTTACCTGCCTGGCTCCTGCCTGGCTCCTGCCTGTCTGTTTTTGTTTTGTTTCTCTCTACCTGTCTCTCTGTCTGTCTCTCTCGTCTGTTTCTCTCTCGTTTGTCTTGTCTCTGTCTGTCTGTCTGTCTGTCTGTCTGTCTGTCTGTCTGTCTGTATGTCGGTGCCTTAGTGTCTCGTCAGGCCTCCCAAGCCCAAGCCGTGTCCGAGTCTGTCTCCAGTCCGTTGTACTATTTTCTGAAGAAAAATCACGACTAGGTCTTGCTTTGGCAGGTGGTGTGCTCCTCAGTTTGGAAGAAGGCGCTAGTTTTTGGAATCAGTCGCTGACTTGGAAAGTGGTATGTTCCGAGCGCCTTCATTGGTTCATTCGACTGCCATAGTACAATCAAGATTATGAAACCTTTTTGTCGCAGTTCTTCTGCTCGCTCACGTCCGTCTTTGTCTACAATATGATCATCGGTATCTACCAAGGCCAACCGGGCGATCTCTCCAATTCGGGCCTGATCAATCTCGGCGCTATGGCCGACATGACTTACCTCCTGTACGAAATCCCGATTTTCCTCCTTATGGCCGTCGGTGGAGGATTGACCGGAGCGATCTTCAACTTTCTAAACTTCCAGCTGACCATGTTTCGACACAAGTATGCGGGATCTTTCGTTCTAACCTCAACAGTAATTTGAAGGGCAGCATCTTTTCAGACACATCACTCGCAACTGGGCAAGAATTATGGAAGTGGTGTTGATCTCTGCGGTCACTGCCTGCGTGGGATTCCTCTTAATCTACTATGTCGGCGACTGCCAAATGATGCGAGACACTTCCCCCCAAAGAACAGTTCAAGTAGGCGTGATCAATCATCATCAATGGATTCGAAATATTACATGGGCCATTTTTACCTCCACCGCTTTCCCTTACAGATGCTGTGCAGTGATGGAGAATACAGGTACGTACATTATCTGTCGCTGAAAGATTCCTTGCATCCGGTCAGACCTTTTCGTTGCACTTTCAGCTCGATCGCTACCATGCTGTTCCAAACATCGGAGAAGAGTCTCCGGGACCTGCTTCATGACGAGCCAGGGACCTACAAACCCCTTACTCTCGGCACTTTTGTTGTTGCCTACTTCCTTCTGGCCTGCTGGACATGCGGCTCCTGGATTCCGAGTGGGCAGTTCATTCCCGGCCTGCTTATCGGCGCAACGTGGGGTCGACTCTGTGGAATCGGTGTGATGCTGATGCTGCCCGGGGTGCGTATTCCCTTCTTCGTGTTAGTTCTGTATACTTTTTCTCTACTCTCAGCTTGATCTTCACAGGTGGCGATCGATCCAGGCCGGTATGCTCTGATCGGTGCCGCAGCCCAGCTGGGAGGAATTGTACGAATGACGATTTCGCTGACCGTCATTCTCATTGAGGCAACCGGCAGCATTGCTTTCGGTCTACCGATTATGATTACCCTGATTGTTGCCCAATGGGTTGGAAACTGGTTCAATGCGGTAAGCGCATTAATTCTCATGTTATCGCTGGTTTTGGTCAGTTTTCACGTCGCTGTTTAGGGTCTTTTTGACGTCCACATCAAACTGCTTCGCGTTCCACTGTTGGAGTGGGAGCCACCGCCGCTGTCATCTCACTTAGTCGCGCGGTAGGATTTTGTGTTATAGAAGTGGCGCCAATTTGGATTGAAATATGACACGGCTTTACTTGCAGGTCTGTGATGAGCCACCCCGTTTATACCTTCAAAACGACCGAATCTGTCGGGACCATCGTGGATATCCTCCACAAAGTCACGCACAACGGCTTTGCTGTTGTCAGCGACGGCGACATCAGAAGCCCAGTAAGAACTTCCCGAGTTGTTTTTTTACTGCTTGCCTGCATGCCTTCCTGCCTTCCTTCCTTCCCGTGTCGATATGTCCCTGTACATATCTGTCTGTCAGTTTAGCTGTCTGTTTGTCTGTCTGTGTGGTTGCCTGTCTGTCCGGTAATATGTTTGTCTGTTTTGCCGTCTGTCTTTCTGTCTATCTATCTGTCTATCTATCTGTCTTTCTGTCTGTATGGTTGCCTGTCTGTGTAAGTTTGTTTCGTAATGGTTCTGTTAGACAACGGGTATCAGGGTCCTCTTCATGGTTGAACTACTTGCATAGTTGTTGGTTTCGACTAGTCCTCGCTATTATTATGCACGTGTATCTGTTTGACCTGTGTGTAATCTTAACATTGCTTTTCAGTTGTCAGATACACCCGACACGTTCGGTCGGATGCGTGGACTGATTCTACGGTCTCAGCTGATTACGCTGCTCCAGCTGAAGGTGTTCAATGAGTCGCCGGATATCGATGTGATCCGTGCCGGTCTGAGCATTCGCAGTTTCCGTGACACCTACCCGCGTTATCCATCCATAAAAGACGTGGCCATAACCGATCAGGAGAGACGGTATACCATGGACTTGGCGCCGTACATGAACCCGTCTCCATACGTTGTATACATGGTACGTACATGTACTCATACTGTTGCCGGACATTTACAGTTATTTCCATTCCAACGCTCCGTGAGTTCGGATTTTTGATTACCAGTCGTATGTATCAATTCTTTGTCGTTATTTCCCTTTAGAATACCCCATTTCCTCGATTGTTCAAACTCTTTCGGGCACTTGGCCTGCGACATTTAGTCGTGGTGGACAATCGCAATCAGGTACAGACTCCTGTCTTACTTTCGTCGCGTGTCTGTCTGTCTGTTTGTCTGTATTTCTGTCTGTTTGTCTGCATATCTGTCTGTCTGTCAGTCCGTTTTGTCTGGATATCTGTTTGTCTGTCTGTCTGTCTGTCTGTCTGCAGTCTGTCTGTCTGTCTGTCTGTCTGTCTGTCTGTCTGTGTGTCTGTCTGTGTGTCTGTCTGTCTGATTTTTCATTGGTTTGTCTCTTTGTTCTCGCAAGGTGGTTGGCATCCTCACTCGAAAAGACCTCGCTAAGTTCCGAGTGGAAATGCACAAGGGCAAAATAAAGGTGGAAGAACTGGCCATATCCAACGAGCTGGCCGTCAACCCGATCACAAGGGCGTGTCCGTAAATTATCTCAGCTTACTGTCCTTGTTGGATCTTTTTGTTTGATTTTGTTTTATACGTCTGTTTGTAGAATCATCGATGCGTGATTTCAGAGTTTGCTGCCTACGTTAAGGTTGTTGATTCTTCTTATCTGTGATTTTTTATTAATCCGCATTCCGATCGATTTTTCCACTTGCCAAAAGATATGGGGACTCATTGAAAATTGCCATAAACCCAAACTTCTGTATCATAGCTGTCATAGACGTTGTACAACCACACAAGGTCAATCTCTCTCTGAACTGTCTCACAAACCACCATTTAAAAAAGTTGCGACCGTTGTCGGGACAAAAGAACAATAAATTAGACGCATGGGATCAGTTTCTCACGGCATATGAAGAAGAAGATCAGAGAGGACGAACGGAAATGCCACACGTTGCCGAACAAAAAAAAATATCACCGGATCGGTAAAGCGTGCTCACAGTTCTGGGGAATGGGTGGTGCTCCTCGATTCTTTCTCTGAAAAATAACAAAAAAAGCATGGATAAGCTCAGCCAGGCAAGATTTCCGCTTCAGACAGAGTAGTAGTCAAAACAAACATGTCTTCACCCAGTCAGACCAGCAGGTCGGAAAATACATTCACAGTATAACCGACAAGCAATCATAAGGAAGCGACATGTCCCGACCCATTCGTGGTGCCTACGTCATCACACAGTAAAAAAGCGACCGTTTTGATTGATTGCAAAGATGTGCGAACCACAAGACCGTACGTGTCGATTGATTGAGTGCGTAAGCAGTTCACAGTTACAGTTTTCATCCTTCCTTTCTGCGGTCGATTCATTGATTTGTGCTCGTGTTTTTGCGCTTTCTTTAAAATTAAAAGCAATGGGCCGTCCTAATACCTACACCGAAGAAGAAAGAAAAAGGACCCTAAATTGCTTCCGCCGTTCAAATTTGATTGATCGATTGAAGCGTAACAGTTGTTTTGGCCCACCGGGTCTGATTTACTGGGGGGGGGGTCCAAAAGTACCACGGATGAGTCGGGACTCTACAGTTCTGTATTTCCGCGATAGATAGCGACAGCGTACGAGCTGTGGAACGTTTAATCGGCCACGCGGCGCTTGTGCGGTGTGTACGGTGCACAGAGCCCGTGCACACGTTCCATTCCAGTACGACTGTCGCTATCTATCGCGGAAATACAGTACTTTACTACCAGATCATTACCTCTTTTAGGCTTGGACTTTTGGTCCCGTGCTGCCTTCTTGGCGTCGAGGTCCGCGAAAATTCTCGCTGAACATGAAAACATACATTCTTTACTCCTTTGCAGCCCGACAAACAGACAGACAGGCAAGGCAGACAGACTCTACTCTATTGTCTGCAGCCTTGATGACCAATAAAACCTTTTACCTGCTTCTTCCATGTCCTTATCAACGGGAACTTCTTCTGCTTCCTTTTCGAGTTGAGGCGCTTCAGCATCCTTTTCACTAGTGCCTTCGTCCGTTTTATCGCTCGAATCGCCATCCTGACCTCCAGCCGACTTTTCTTGTGCGAGTTCCTCGTCAGTCTTGAAAGTATATTCCTGCTCCGGCTTACCCTCCTCAGTACCATTCGCCGGAGTCGATTCCCCATCCACAGGCTCGTCTCCAATCACAGTAAAATTATCAGCCTTCTTCTTCTTCTCCTTCTTCACCGTCTCGGGCTTCACTTTGGGCTTGCCGATCTTAGCCTTGTTGATCATGTACTTCACTTCCCGATCCAGAGCGCGGATCTTCTCCACCACGTCCAGCACCCGGAAGAGAGGCGCGACGTTGGCGGGTGCAGCTTCCTGAAGCTTCACGTTCGTCTCAATCCATTCCTGGAATGGAAAGTCAGGCTAGGTGAATCCTGACATATAGGACTTAAAAGCAAGCACAGCAACTACACGTACCAATTATATTAGAGTCAGAAAATAAATTTAAATAAATAAAAACATGATTTCCTATTTACATTTCTGTATTCCAAATAAAAAACTGCTGTATCAAAGCAAACGTAAATTGTTTTACCACCTTCAAATATATTTCAACAAACTACAGTACCTCAGTATCAGCAACCAACTTCTCAAGGACGCCGGTTTCAGTGTCCGAAAAGATTCCACCGGAACTGGCATTCTTAGCCAACTCCAAGAACGTCCGTGATGTATTCAAATGCTTGTCCAAATCAGCTAAAACGCGGGGTCGCTTCTCCGCCTCGGATACCCGATCGGCAATGTCTTTCATCGCATCCTCCAAGCCGCGGAGCTTCTTCTTGTAAATCTGCAAAGAAATCCCCATCAATCAACCAACACAAACAAATCTGCCATTAAGGGGGGGAACCGCGTACCGCTGCTGTCTGAATAGCGGCCTCTTCTTCGAGCCATTCCGATGCCTCTCTGAATGATTTCAAAACCACCTCCCGCTCCTCCTCCGTTGAGGCCTTTTCGTAGGTCGGCTGGTAGAGCTTATCCTGGATGTCAAAAACATACGTCTCAAGGATGTTGCGGGCTTTCTCTCGTTCTTGCTTCTCCTGATCCTTCTCATCCATCTCCCGCAGCCTGTGAAAAAAAATTAAATCAAATCACGCTGTCAACTGTGTGATCAAATTAATTTAAATTAATATTAAATTATATATAAATTAAAACTAAATTTGTCATGCATTCTCAAACGTCATTGACTTGCCGCTTCTTGCTTTCATCTCTCGTCTTTTCAGGATAGACTGCCAGATCAAGCCGGGTAATGGTGTCCTTCAGCTTCTCCTTCACAGTCATGGTCTTGTTGACTAGCGTAACGCTGAAAACTTTTCCGGCGGGTTCGGTTCCGTTTCCAGTTGTGGCATTCTCCTTGGCTTCCACTCCGGTGGCGGCGTTAATCTCTTGACCGGGTGCTTCTGGTTGTGTAGCATTCTCGGAGGTAGTGGTGCTGTTATCAGGTGAACCGGAAAAGAAGTTGGAGATGGACTGACCGAGTTCTAAAAACGACATCCAACAATGAGTCATTGCCGGCAAAATGACAAAAACAAAAAATAAGAAACCTACTCTCAATGGTGGACGGCACTTCTTCCTCTTTCTCGTACTCAAACGAGGCTTCAGCCTGCTCCAGGAAGAATAATCCACTCTGGTCGACTCGGAAGTGAGTCTTCACGCCCTTCGGTCGCTTGTCGGCGTGCTTGGCGAACGCGTCTGTGACTCCTTGTAAACCGATTTTGAACTGCAGTGAGTTACCGATGTATGACTGCTCGGCAGCCGACAAAAAGTCGTAGTCGGCGTATCGGACAGAGAATTCAAAGTCAGTGGTGTGCTTCGGGAAGGTGAGGACTTTTCGCAATGGGTAACCGTTGGAACGGGCGAAAAGGACCCGCTTCACCAGTTTATTTGTCGCTTCTGAAAATAAACTCCATTTAGCGTTTTTCTGCCTGCCTGACAATAAGCCCGTCTGTCTGTCTATCTGTCTGTTTGTATGTCTGCCTGTATGTGTGCCTGTATGTCTGCCTGCCTGCCTGTATGTCTGCCTGTATGTCTGTCCTGCCTGCCTGTCTGTCTGTCTGTCTGTCTGTCTGTCTGTCTGTCTGTCTGTTTGCCTGCCTGCCTATCAACCTGTACGTCCGTCTATCTGTCTGCCTTTTCATCCGTCCTTCCGTAATTTAGTTATTTAACCATCTACTGGCCTCCGGATCTTACCATCAGAGTCGCTGTTCGATGATGAACCACGCTCAAACTCCACAACGATCGGAAAGATGGTAGTGTCCACCAGATCTAACGTCATAACCCGGAATCCCTTGCTCAAATGAGCAGCCTGATAAACCGCCCCGAGGGCAATGGCTTCATCGCTGTTGAGATTCTTGCCCAATTCCTTTCTACAAGAAAGAGATACCAAGACTGAAAAATACAACCAGAAAGCGACAGAATATGGAAATAAAAAGATCCACATACCGGCGAACAGCCTTGAGAAGTTCTTCCTGAACCTTCGGGATGCGGGTCCCACCTCCAAGCACAATCACCTGTTGGATCTCATCCCCTCCGATATTGGCTGACATCAGGGCCTGCTCGATGATGGCGGGAATTCGCGCAAACACATCGGAGCACATGGACTCCAACTCGGCACGGGTGATCTTCGTCGAGAAATCGACGTCGTCCATAAGACCTTCGACCTGAAGGAAACGTCATTTGATACCGACATTGTGGTAAAAAAACGCAACATTTTAGCGGATCATACCTGTGCTTGGTGTTCATTATTCGCGCTCAATACCCTCTTGACACGCGCCGCCTCTTTCAGCAGCTTCACCAACGCACCGGGGTTCTTCGCCGCATTCTTCTTCGTCTTCTCCAGGAACTTCTCCACAAAGAATTTACGCAGTCGGAGGTCAATTTCCAGACCGCCCAGCGTGCGGTCATAGCCGACGCCCTTGATGACGAGTTGCGCGGTCTCGGCGGACTTGCCGTCTGTGTCCTTCAGCTTGGTCACGTGGTAGCCGATGATGGTGGCGGTGGTGCTGGTGGAGCCCATGTCGTACAACATGATATACTGCATGGTGGCGTTCATCTCTTTCCTTCGGAATACTCCGTAATTGAGAGCAGCTAAGCAAAGAAAATGGAAGTTATTGTAGCTGTCGCGCCTGGAGAGTCAACTAATAACGTCAGAAATACCCGCGGTATTGTCATTCAGCAGTTGGAGGACGGTCAATCCCGCCATCTTCGCAGCATAGTTGATGGAGATGCGCTCGATTTGAGTGTAGAACGGAGGAATGGCAATCACCGCGTCCGAAATGGGTTGTTCTGTCGACAAACAAATTCCGTTGAGCATCGGAAGCATTGAAAAAGACATATGCGAAGGTCTTACCGGCATATTTTTCCGCTAAGCCCCTGGCGTACTTGAGGATCATCGCTAGAAGCTCTTCCGGTGCAAAAAAAGTTCCACTAAAGAAAAAACCGCAAAAGTAGACATGCATAATCGCAATTGACGTGTTTCAAGCGCGTACTCATCGAGTTTGAAAACGGCCCGTCCGCTGACAGGGTCATCCACGAGATCATATTGCGGGAATCGCTCTTGATAGAGCTTAACCAATGGGTGGCTGGTGTTTTTGCCCAGAAGATCGAGGAAGAAGACGAAACAGCTCTTTGGTGATCTGACGCACTGAAAAAGCAGCCAGCTAAAACTACCAAAAAATGAATACCATAATGAGCAATAGCAATCCTCGACACTTACAGTGCCAAGTGCGGCATCGCCGAAAGTCCGTTCGCCGTTGCGAATGGCCACGGCAAGCGGAGTTTTCCGATGGGATTCCCTGAAAATGACGGGAAATGTTGCAGTGCGAGCACATTTCCGGAACAGTACAGCTCACTCACGTGTTTAGAACAATCTCCATTGGAACACCAGGCTACAAAGTATAAGCGGGATCAATAAAATTCATGATGAAAAATTCAAAACATTCGATCAATCACTCGATCCTTTGATAACGCTTCGAAGTCATGGTCAGTTAACTACGACTACAGACATGGCCACCACGTCCGAACGGACATGGCACCCCGTCCGAACGGACATGGCCACCACGTCCGAACGGACATGGCACCACGTCCGAACGGAGCAAAGGCACACTAATCAGTTGATTGATGAATTTAGCTTTATTAATCAAAACACGCTGCACGTTCAAACATATTGGTTGATTGATGAGTTGATATATAGTAAAACTTCCACTTCAACTGTCCTCTTTCCACGCGTACCTTTACGATGGCGATCTTCAAATATTCACTGCTCAAGTCGATTGACATGGTCGCCAAAGCAGCTACAAAAATGAAAACCTAAATGCATCCTTACGGGCCAAATCGATAATATCTGAAATGGGAATTTGATACCTGAAGATCTCCATGCCAGTCCAAAGCAAAATAAAAACAGCCATACGCGCGTTCGGCTCTCCATCCTGCCGGCGCTCACCGTACGGTCACGAATTAATCAAGAGATCTGCAAATCGGGAGTTTGAATTTGAACTTGAAACTGCCGAGGAAATGCGCCGGTCGGACGGTGTGAAACGTCAGCAAAGTCAAAAGACGTCTCGCACCAACGCAGCTGTTCAGTGTGTGACTTCTCGCACACTCAGCCGCGAAGCAGCCTCCAAGCAACTTACGATATTCTCTTCCGGGTCGAGATGTCCAGAAAAACTAGAAAAATCGCAGTGCGAGCAGCTGGAAGGGTTGAGGAACCCGTTGGCGCTAGTCGAACTCTGCCCCAGGGGAATCCTTTTCCGAGCTGCAATTCCTGGTAAGAATTCCTCCGACAAACACTGATGATTCGAAAAATTTATTTATAATAATAGAAATATAATATCATCAAAAAATTATATGTTAAGAAGAATTTAATTTTGAATTGTTTTGAAGCTTCGAAATCGATTTTCTGGGAAATTTCGAAAAGTGTTTTCTGTTACGTGAGGGTCCAAATCGGGCAGACCCGCCCATCGGCGCCCAACCCCCTGTGCTAGCCACTCCAAAGCGGCCAGATGGTGCGGCTTACGTGGCCCGCTTCTATTGGAAGACGTCACAACGCGACTCATCTGCATTGTCTGTCGCGTCACTTCCGTAAGTCATTCCAAAGAGTCGGTGAACCTTATCCCTGTCCGAAAGGCTGCGCCAGTCAAAGTTGTGGGCGACTTAAGGCCACCATAGCTGGACACGGGACAGCGAAAGAGGGACTGTATGAATGAAACGGAAATAGATGACTAACTGATCAATCAATCAACCCCTTAACTCTACGCTGTATGCCTTTCTTTTTGACTCACCACGCTGAGCACCAGCGAGCCTTGCACAAAATGTACATGCCAAGGCCAGAAGTGACGTATCTCATGTCGCCATTAAGCACAGCAGGAATTTTAACGGATTAAAGTGAAACATTGTCCCTGATTTGTATGTTAATTTCCCGAACTCGCCTATCTACATCTGTGCCGCGGTTACTTTGAGGGTCGCTCATTGAGTTCTGGTAGGCGACCCTCGAGGTAACCGCGGCACAGCTGTATCCGTAACGCTGTCCGTTGGAGTCTCCCACCCACCGGAACGTCCGGGTTTTCTCACCGTCTCATTTGCCGTCAGTCTGTTCAGCAAACCTTTTTTCTCTCCACTTTTCCATTTTTTGTCCGGTGTTTTGCTATTTCATCCATTCACATCTGTGCTGCCGGTACTCTATGCAAGACTCCGACGAACTCTGCCGTCTTTCGCTGGGTTCGATCTTTGAGGTGACCAACCTTCATGCCTGCCAACCCGGTCTTCGCCCATCCGTCGATTATTCCGTTCTGTCAACCATTACAACGTTTGGCACTCCTCTGTTTACGTAAACCCTTCGGCTGTCCTTCAATCGTTTTTTGGCCCTTCCTCTCTCTATTGTTAATTCCGTCCAGTCGACCCGTTTCTCCATCCGACTCCCCGTTCTATTGTTACGCCTTCCGTTCATCGTTGGCTTCTGTTTCCCAGCTCCCCGTCCGTCCCTTGATTATTTTGTCCCGTGAATCGTCTCACCGTTTGACATTCCGTTAGTTCTGTAAACTTCTTGGCGTCGTTCATTCATTTTTTTGCCCTCCTCCCACTCAACAATTCCCTCCAGCCAACCGTTTATCCGTCCCAGTTCTCCGTCCCTACCCTGGCCATTCCATCCAGCCAACCGTCTCTTCGTCCGACTCTCCATTGTTTCATTCACCCACGCATCCTGATTCTCCGTCCTACCTTTCATAATTCCCTCCAGCCAACCGTCTATTCGTCCCATTTCTCCGTCCCTACCTTGGCCATTCCATCCAGCCAACCGTCTCTTCGTCCGACTCTCCATTGTTTCATTCACCCACGCATCCTGATTCTCCGTCTCTACCTTGATCATTCTATCCAGCCAATCGTCTCTCCGTC
>LRSR01011768.1:0-16166 GCA_001579985.1 Hypsibius dujardini
GTGGCAAACAGCCCGGGGGAGTGGCTAACAGCCCGGGGGAGTGGCTAACAGCCCGGGGGAGTGGCAAACAGCCCGGGGGAGTGGCAAACAGCCCGGGGGAGTGGCTAACAGCTACGCCTTAGAATCGCGTCGCTACAGTATTGCTGTCGAAATAACGTGATTGGAATTTAATTAGAATATAAAGTAAATTAAAATTCCCCGCCAAGTTTGTTTTATTTTATTTATTATTTATTTATTTATTTAAATTTAAATGAAAAACATATTATACTTTCTTAATTTAGAGCAAGGCTTTAAGTAAGGTATGATGACTTTTGGGACGTTCACTTTAAATGAAACTAATCTTTTAAATATTCATCTAAACTGGAAATTAAAATTCACCGCAAAGTTGATTTCAATAACGAACTCGTTTTATTTAAAAGAAGAATTTATATTTGCATGATTTGATTTAGAATAAATAAAAAGTCATGATATTAGAGGTGAATTTTTCCATTCGACAAACCGATTCTTTTAAATATTGACTTGGGACTCTTACTGTAATATATGTAGTCTCCTAAATATTTACTTATTTTTCTCATTTGAAATAAGATAAAAAATATTTGATTGAAAATTGCTGTATTTAAAAAAAATTTGTTTTTTTTTTAACACCAACCAATAATATTTTATTTAATTTTTTAATATTTTTTTTAGATATTTGTAAAAAAAAAATTTAAAAAAATCTTTTTTTTAGGCCAATACGTCACCAACATGTTCCGCTTTCACTGCGCCGCTTGGTATCCCGACGCGGAGCGGGTCGGTCATCTGGCGCTGACAAAGAAGCACGTGACGATGTTCACTACTTTGGAAGGCGCCGTGGGGTGCTATGTGAACATTCCCGAAAAAACCTACCGGCGAGTACTGATGATTGAGACGATTTTGAGCAATCACTGCAATCACCGCGCGGGCCTGAGTCCGCGGCTGTATTGGAACGCCAAGACGTCGGCGGACGAGCGGTTCGATCTGGTGGGGAACATTAAGACCGTGGCGGACGGGAAGGTCTTGAGTCTCTTTATGGAGCTGGACTACACGGAGCAGCATGAGGTGGCGGCGAAAATCGGCTGTGTGGTGGACACGCTGGTAGAGGAGCTGCTGGATATTGATCGCCAGACCTCCTTGTTCTAGTAACCTCGTTTTTTGCTTCACACAGTTCCCAATTGTTTTGTTTACATTTTTTGTACTGTTACATTGTTTCTTTGGTCAGCTTACTGCATGATTCTTTGTACTTTTTTTCGCTGACGTGGAGATGTAAAATGCATCAACTGATTTCTGCGTCACGTTTTGGGATTAGGGGAGCGCCGAAGTTTCTAATAACGAAATATTGAATTTTAAAAAAATTCCTCTTAATACCTCACTGCTAATTCAGCTTAATTAATACCTAAATTTTTCAATGTTGATTGAATCATTCAAGAAGAGTCACATCACAATTACATTGGCGGAATACTTCTACTGCATCTGTCCTGCCTGTTTCTCTGTCTGTCTGTCTGTCTGTCTGTCTGTCTGTCTGTTTGTTTTTCGGCCTGTCTGTCTGCTCGTCGTGTCTGTTTGTCGGCCCGTCTGTCTATCGGTCGGTGTGTGTCTGTGTGTCTGCCGGTTTGACTGATTGCCTGACTGCCTGCCCGTTAGTCTCCCTGTCTGTCTTTGAATAAGATTAGGTCTGTCTGTTTGTCTGTCTATTTATCTATCAGTCTGCCTTTGAGTAAGAATTAAGTCTATCTCTCTACTTGTCTGTGCACTGGCAGATTTTTTTTTGTTTCCTTTTGCCAACGAAGTTTATCATTTTGCAGCTACTTCCTGTTGGAGCTGCATCCCGACAACCTCCGGCACCTCTCCCAAATTCACCAGGGTGAAGTGCACGCGGCCATCATGAAGGCCGTCAAGCTGCTGCACGGCGAACAGGGCATCGCCGCACAGCTCGGTGACTGCCGCGTGAAGTTGATGAACCCGGAAACCGGCATCGTCTACCTCCGGGCGCGGCGTGGAGCCGCCCACGAGATGGTTCGGGATGCGATCAAGTCCGTGACTCGGATCGGAGCGCACGCAGCCCGAGTGGACATTATCCACATGTCCGGCACGATGCGGTCTTCGCAGAAGCGCCTGCTGGAGTACCATCGTCAGACACTGCTGAAAATGCTGGCCACCTGTCGGACGGAACGGGATCGCGAGAAGATCCGCCTGGCCATGAGCGGACTGCTGACCATCTCAGGGAAGCCGGCAATGAGTGAGGCGATGGAAACTTCTGACTAAAAGCTCGCTCACCGTTTATACTTTGTCCGAGAACTCCGACAGTGTGATATTTCCGAGGCCCGAAAATAAGATCAGAACGATAAAAATGCTCAAGCAGCATAAACAAAGTGGTACAAATTGTCACGGAGAAAGAATGAAGTGTAAATTTAAACGCCGGAAATGTCTTCCCCACTTTCAACCGGCACATGGGACTAATGTATTTCCTCGAAAGATAGCGACAGCGCACGGGTCACGTGACGTCATGGTTGCCCGCTGTACACGTAAAGTTTAAAGACAGCTGTGTGTACGACTGCATGGCATGCGAGGTGCAGGCAGGCCACACGCTAACGAGTAGAGGGGGGGACCAGTTTAACGTCACACAGCTCGTACGCTGCCGCTATCTATCAAGGAAATACAGTAACAGTGTCCGACGCAAAAACTGAAGCATCCATCAACTACGACAAGCACTCTCAGCAAAGCCCCAACCACTTCTTGGTGGTCCAGGTCTCCGTTCCTGGAATTGTGTTCAGCGAGGTTCGGCCGTCGCGGATGTCTGTCTCCAGCCGGTCGATTTCCGTCTCGTCCAAAGTGAACAATCCCGTTTTCTGGCGAGTGGTCAATCCTCCGAGTTCTCTATAGGATGCGACAAAGACAAGGTATTAATGCACCCGCTGCGCTTTGACTGCAAAAACCAATGGCCGAAAGTGAGGGAGAAAACAAACTTGATTTTCATGACGTTCCACCAATGGGCGGCCAGAAGTTCTTGTGGTTGTGGCTGGCCCGTTAACGAGGCCATGTCATATTCCATCACCCAATCCATTCCTGGCACCCTGCAACAGATAACGCGTCTGGAAAACTGATCTGTAACTTAAGACGCGTCTGTAACTTAAGAGAGCCAATCAAATAAACAAGGCATTCCAGTGGTTGATTGGTTGATTGCCTGATTTAATATAATATGTTCAGTCGTGCTGTATAGTGTGTGATCGATTGATTGATTAGGTAAGTTTGAAAAATGACAAAACTCGAGAACTCGGTCCGCACAGCATCACTGCTTACGCGCTCTTCCAGCCGCGGTTAAGGACGCGATAGCAGGGGACCCTCTTTTTCAAGACCAGGCAGACCTCCTCCGAGACGACGGTAATCTGGAAGGAAGAAAAGACACTGTCCGCTCACGATCGTGCACATGGCTAAAATACTAGCTCGCCGATTCTAGCCACTCAACTCGTTCAGCGCGTTGCTGAATACACTGGACGAGTTAAATGGCTCGACTCGGTCGGCCAAGCATGTTGATCATTGGTGTAGTTCGGTCGGCTTTCTTCCTTCCTGATTCACTTACCTCGCCAAAGTAGTACAGCCCATTGGAACAAGTGACGACTTGCTCTCCTGTATCATGAAAAAAAACCAGGGCTGAAACTTATTTACGTTCCAAACAAATAAGAAGATCTTCCAAGCTGTCGTCACCGAACCGCGCGTTCTGTCTGCCTGACCTTTCCTGAAACGCGGCACTGCCCGGTCTTCAGGGTCGGTGTACGCCTTGTCCTTCTCCAGCTGCATCGAGTCGAAGTACATCTTGACACGCTGGGTGGTGGACAGCATGTCCAGACTTTCGAGTGCGTAAGCAATCTCGGAGGCGTCCATTATTGGGCTCGCTAGTGGAGAAAGATGGATGCAAAAACAGAGACGATTGAAGGTGGTGACCACTGACTGGTGGGTGAGGGTCAAGAGTTGAGGAAGTGAGAAATCAGCTGACTGGCAGTACTACAACACTGCATTCCTGATAGCGACCGGTTGATCTGATTGATTTGTTTGTCATGAAAGGAGTTTTCTACGTCAGCATTATATACGAACAGCGATTACCCAACCCTGTAACAAACTGTATACCGACTGTACCTCTGCCTGCCTGCCTGCCAGTCTGTCTGTCTGTCTGTCTCTCTGTCTCTCTGTCTCTCTGTCTCTCTGCCTGCCTGTCTGTCTGTCTCTGTCTGTCTGTCTGTCTGTCTGTCTGTCTGTCTGTCTGTCTATCTGTTGCCTATCTGTTTGTTAGTTTGTTTATCTAGCTAGTTGTTAGTCTATCCGTCTGTCTTTCTGCTTGCCTGCCTCTCTGTCTGTCTGCTTGTCTCTATGAAGTTGTCAATCCGAAACAGCCCTTTACAATATCGCTCAAGGTTATCTGAGGCAATTCTCTTGCTGAACTACTCATGACCAAACGCACATCCCTGGTCAAGGAGTTTACTTACATACGAACACACAATAACCAATATCTCGATCCAAACGAAAGTTCAAAATATGAACCACAAGGGACACAATAGCCGAATGAAGGAAAGGGATTCTTTCATATCCACACACGTTTACAAGTGCTCAAGGACGAGATAAGTTAGCACCCACTAATGTCTTTCTTATTTTTTCGGTGGAACCGGGTCTCATCCGGGTCGAAGCCGCGCTCCTTGCAGCCATAGACCGCCCACGAAGGCGTTTTAGCAATGTAATCCGCCGAAGTGAACGTCTTCTCCCCGTTGGTGCGAGCATGTTCCCGCACCAGTTGCTGAAAACGGTCATAGTCGATCCACGTCCACCATTCGCCGTCCACTTTGAACTGCAAAACAATCTATAAGGTGAAGTTCCGCGTTTCTCTTTCTGAAGGATCAAACAGCAAGTACTGCACCTTTTTATTCGCCAGCAGGATACAGTTCGAGTGCTCGTGTTCAGAGGCCATTTCGTACTCTGGAAGCATCTCCTCAATCTGCTTGACAAAAGAAACCACTTCGTCGTGCCACGGAACGTTTTCCATGGTTAGGCCTCCCTTCGAGTCCCCACAGTAAGTCACACCCTAAAGACAAGAAAACCCCATTGGATGATTTCACATGCGCCAAGTAGGATGTAGAGGTACGACATCAGCCGGTCAGAGGAATTATGACAAAACCTTAATTTCAATGAAATCTGGTTTGCCTAAAGCAACCAGTGACGCATAGGCCTCGATTTCATCCACATTGAAAGCTTTCACCAAGGTCAGTCGGTAAACTGTTCGTTGACCCTGAAAATGTAGTTAACAAAAGATAGGTATTCACATTTAGACTTTGGTGCTGAGTACTTAACTCGATTTAATGTGGCTGATCTTGTTTATCCTGCCTATTTTTGTCTTTCTATCTGTCTGTCTGTCTTTCTATCTGTCTGTCTGTCTATCTGTGTGTCTGTCTGTCTGTCTGTCTGTCTGTGTGTTTGTCTGTCTCTGTCTGGCAGTCTGTCTGTCTGTATGTGTGTGTATCTGCCTATCTGCATATCTGGCCATTCGTTCGAGTCAGGGTATCTACCCATTTCTCTCAGAACGACTCCAACTGTCACTGTACCTTCTCAGACAGCGCTTTAAGGCTATCGATGAAGCGCTCCCAAAAGTCCCGAAAGAGAGGTCTGTCGATCTTTTTCAAGCTGTCCTTGCTACTTGCATCCACGGAAACATACCTAAACAGAACATTCATCACAATTCAAGTTATGAGAGCATACTCATACAACTGCACTGGCAGCCAAAAAAATACCAATGTGAGTCAATACGATAGCTTACAACTGCGTGATCGGATTGAGCTTTCTAATTGCGTCGGGGAACTGTGCATTGGTCACCAGGAACGTCGAAATATCCTTTGCGTGGAGCAGGTCGATGAGGGTGTTAATTTCCGGGTACATGATCGGCTCGCCGACCAATGACAGGGCGCAGTGTTTTGGTTGCAGACCTTCAACGAACCGTTCCGGTTTTACACCCGGCACACCTACGGCAAGTCAGGAAAAAACTGATAACCGCAACTGAAAGACATCAGGAGGATCCCACAGGCACATTGAATGTCTGTGTGTCACAGTAGCCTCTCGAAGTATGACGTACCCTTAAACTGTTTTATCATCTGTGCATGCCCTTCAATAGCGTCTGTGAGAATCTTCTCCGGCTCGTCCATCTGCCATTTCCACTCCGTGCCGACTGAAACAGATACGAATATGCTTGCTATGTATGCTGGTGATTTAACATTAAAAAACCAATTTGACTTACCGGGATTTGTCTGATGCCGCCTGCAATTTAAAATCAAAAATTAAAACCCGGTGCGCAATGCACCGATCAGACCGATGCGCAATGCACCGATCAGATCAGTGCGCAATGCACCAATCAGACCGATGCGCAATGCACCGATCAGATCAGTACGCAATGCACCGATCAGATCAGTGCGAAATGGCAGAACAGTGGACACATTTCTTACCAGCAAAAGACACACTTATTCGCACAGGCCAAACTGGGCGTAGCTTCCATGCAACGATGGCTCTCGATACCGTAAAATGTGTGCTTGTAACAGCCCCCACGACCCCGAAGCATCGACTGGAATGAAAAGTTTGCTACAAAACCACATGGAGCATCTCAGGTCTCCACTCCACTTCTCATTATACAAACCTTGGTCCATCTGCAGAGCTTCACGCCGGAGTGGCTCCCCACAATCTTGTAGCCCTGCTTCGTCAGCGCTGCCCGGAGCTCAGGCGTGACCATTTCCTTCAGCACGACCGCCTCACCGTTCGGTTTCATTCGTCGCGTTCGAATTTTGCTGTTCTTCTCTTGCATTCGTTTTGCCTTGGCTTCCTTGGCGTCGGACAGCTTGGTGGCAACACTGCCCAAGTCTTCCAAGTCCATGACGTTTTCCGCGTCCGACTCGTAACCTTCCCCGGAATGGCCCTCTTCACTGGTCGTTTCGTAAAGATCCTACAGCAAGGACACAAGTCAAATCACAAACAACGCGATTTAACGCTTCCACATTGAAGATGTCTTCAATTCAAAATAGGTCAGCAATAACAAAGTGCATCTACGTACTTCAAGTAGAAAACAGGAAAGAACAGAAAAATCAGCCAGGCAGAGAGCAAGTATTGCAACAAACAAGCAGATAGACAGGCAGACAAATACAGATACCGGAATGTATGACAGTGCACCAATCAACGAATCAACGAATCAACGACATCAGACAAGGGTGTAATAATTATAGATAAAAAGGACAATTCTTACAGAGCTTTCCGGATCTTCTTGATCCGATACTTCGTCAAGCTCCGCGGAACTATTTCCACTGGAAGACTTGGACGACTTCACCGACGAGAGTTTTTCCAGTAAAGCACTTGACCAAGCCTCGAAATCTTTTCTAATACCTACAACCAAATTAAATGTAAATAAACGGTATTCTGTGAGGTGATTTAGGGCGTCCTGAGACGAAGTTGTCAAGAGTCAACACCTACTTCCATGTTTGCTGCCAGATACATTTTCATCTCCAAGGTAGAGCGGCAATACAGGATGCGCAGAGAGAGAGGTCAGCTCCCTGTGCACTGTCCTGGCCACCTACGGAATAGTACATTAAATGAAGCATTAAGGCCAAAAGCGTAACGAAAAACACGCCCTTCTGAACGGCGGTGAAGTTTGTAAATGGGCAAAACACGCCCTTCTGAACGGCGGTGAAGTTTGTAAATGGGCAAAACCACGCCCTTCTGAACGGCGGTGAAGTTTGTAAATGGGCAAAAACTCGTCCTTCTGAACGCCGGTGAACTTTGTAAATGGGCAAAAACACACCTTGTTAAAATTGTCTTCGCCATAAGATGAGTGGCCCAAGCCGAAAACAGCAAACTTCATCTGTTTTAGGTGCGTTTTGGATATGCGGAAATCTTCGTCAGTGTCGCGCAGCCAGAACGTGAACCATTCGGCTGATTTGGGGGCTTCTCCGTCAGTCCAGGTTGCGAGTAGGAAAACGTGAAGGACCTCCGGCGAGAGCTACGTGGAGGAGAAGTATCAGCCACACCATCACACACACAATCAGCAGTGGCGCGCCGAGCTTTGGTTTGAGGGGGGGGTGTGTTATTTTTTTCCAACAGCATACATTTTTTATTGTATCCCAAAAATTTCCGACAGAACGTAAGGGGGGAGTATTGCATGACAATTCTCAATCACGGTGTTTTTCTCTACATGGGGGACCCTTAAAACACCCCCCCCCCGTCGGCGCGCCACTGACAATCAGCGTCGATATCCAATTTCCAAATATCAAAATATCCAAATTACGAAATTATCATGATTTAATAGTGTTCAAATTTAAGCCACGGAAATACGGTACACCGACTCCAGTGATATTTAAACGCCGAATTTCAACAAATAAGACCAATCAACCAACCACCCCCCCCCTTGCTCCGCCCCTTTTGCCCATTCCCCGGACCCTTCGGTGTATTCAATCTTGTTAATTGTACGCCGAATTTCAACAAATAAGACCAATCAACCAACCACCTCACCTTCGCCATGAAAACCTCCGGATCCCAGCTGGATAAATCCAGCAAATCGCATCCCCACCGAGCAGGTCCTCCCACCGACGACTCACGTTCCAGCTTGCTTCTCAAATCCTCCGCAAATTTCTGCCATAATAAAAAGCATGCATCAAGATTCAAGACAAAAGTAATCAGTAGATCACACCAATCAACCAATCAATCGACGGCCGTCCGCAGCAACCGAAGAGGTAATGTCCACATAACCGAAATGTCAAATTAAATCTAAACAGCCCTCACCTGCGCGGTACCCGATTGACCTCCGTGATAAATTCGAATCTTTGAGAAATCATTCACACCATCAGCTGGCTGGTGTTTCGAAGTTTTGCAGCAGGACACGGTTTCCGTCTCAGCGCAACCGCAAACCGAAGACGCCTTTGAGACTAACCCAATCCTTGCACTCTTCTTGCTCGTACATGCGTTTCCTCCACCGGATACCACTGCTTCATGGTCTCCTCCACCGATTTCTTGCGTGTGAGGAAGGTCGTCGTCATGCGGTTCGGCCAGTGAACGGGTGGACCCGTCAGACTGCGCGGTGTTTTTGCCTGATGCCGTCAGCTGCTGCCTTTTGAAGTATTTCTGGACGAAATAACCGACTGCAATAGTGAAGATGAATAGAGTGAGGTAATCCACAATCGTAGAGTCCATTTCGGGTTGAGATGGTGAGAAAAAATTACAGGTTCATTTGATTTCTTCACAGAAAAATAGAACGCAAAAATGCGATGGTTTGCCAAAGATTGATTGGCAGTAGGCGGTTGATTGGTCAATTGGCCGATCTGGATTGCAGTGGTTCGTTTCAAGGTTTGAACTTCGGTAGTTGATTTGAGTGTTTTATACTGAAAATATGAGTGTGGTGGATTGATTAATGTCTTGATCCTAGTTGCCGGTCTAGATTCACAAGTTACCGCATTTCTGCTCTGCCCCTGCCCACCTGTCTAGAGCAAGAGCTTGGCAAGAAAAATAACTAAAGTTACTCGACTAATTAGTAATGACTTGTTTGGCGACTTAAAAATTGAGGTTGTGAAACGTTTTAGTTCCTTTAGCCGTTCGGTTAGTAGTGTGATTTTTATTGCTTGACAGTTTTAAAATATATAAATTTTAAATGTCTAAAAAGTGCCCATTTTATTTTATTAAAAGGCACTAAACTTGCTTTATACATTACGAGATTTTATTAAAATCTCATTTCAAGTTCCGAAAAGTGCCTTTTCTTTTAAACACAATCAGTTTTATGCATCTAAATGCAAGTACGATGTACTCGTGTGCGGTTTTTCGGCAAGATGCGTGACTACTGGACAGACTGGTCATCGTCCTGGTCAGGGCGTGGATCGGAGCGGAAGGAATTTATTGTAACACAATACGTACGGTAAAAGAGTATGTAATACATCTTCCATTGGAAGGATCGTTACGCGAACACTAAATCTCATACCACCAAATAAATGAATAAGAAGAGAGAAGCCGTAAACACAGGTCTCACACCCCTTCGCCATCTACGTTATGCGATGAAACTAAATGCGGGAGCGCGCGCGTGACTGTCGCTCACAAAAAACAGAGCGACCCCGGTACACCTCTACTACCAGGGGGGAACAGCAAATAAACAATGTCAATAGTAGCGGGGGGATGGGCGATCACAATTTTTGTAAGAAAAAAGGTGGCTTTGTTGCTGGCATCTGAGCAGCAGCGGAAGTTTGGAGGTCAGAAAAAGGAGCCCTCAAAACATAAAAGCATGAACTGTTAATGAACCGAAACTAAAAAGCGCATCTACAGCAACAGCTTGTCCCTTTCTCCAACTGTCCATACAAATGACGAATCATCTCTCTCAAGGGGAACGGGATCGATATGGACGTCTGTGTTGAGAAGAAGAGGAGGAGTAGGGGTCTCCCGATCGCGATGAGTCTCGAGGCATCGCCAAGCTCTAAACAGAAAAATGAAAACCTTCACCGAAACGCAGATCAACTCAAACTTTGGCGAAAAGTCCTAGGATCGCTTCAGATCCTAGTAAGGGGATTTGATAACAGGCATATACATATATAAATAATATTGTAGATAAAACTAAAAATTATCATTCAATTTAGCTATATTCTGGTTAAATTAAAAAACCAACACAGTCACATCAGATAGAGCTGAACAATTTAGTTCGCTTGGTTAGAGCTAAATAGTTAAGTTTACTAACTTCACGCAGATTTAATTTTCCTATATATTTATTAAATGAATTTATGTTATTATTACGGATGTTTCATATAGTCGGTACATTTACTTCATATTAGTATTCACCTTGCTTCGAGCATCGTAGTCGGTGCGGTAATTCTGGTGGCGCTGAAATCCGTTGACACGGCCATCGCCACCACGATGGCTGCCGCCATTGTTGTGATAGTGGTGGTTGTGATGTTGGTGACCGTAGTACTGCTTGGAAGAGGACTTGAACTTTTTGCTCCGTCCCTCATCCAGCTGGTCGTTGTAGCTGTCTGAACTCTCAAACTGCCGCTTCCGGCTCTCATAACTGCTCGCTTCAGCCTCCTGGTCGAGAAGGGACTTTCCACCGCTCCACGATAAGATTTGCGCTTTGGGCGGCGGTGAGTGGGAGCGTTTGACAGGCGGCAAGTTGGGAGCGGAGACGGTGTTCTTCGGCTCAGTTTGAGCTGCAGGTGCGACAGTGCCAGTAATGGGCTTCTCCAGCGAGGTTGCTATAAAGAAGCAACCTTGTTAAGAGAATGCACAGTAAACTGCTTGGATAAAACCCTCAAGAGCATGAACCCATCGCAGCATACATTCAGCGACAGGAAAACGTTGAATGGAGGGTCCGAGCGATGGGCAAAGGGCCAGGGCAAGGGGTTAGATAAACACAATCAGTAAATCAACCAGCAAAGCTGCACCGCTTGTTTTGCGCTCACTTTAAATCATTTTAAAGTCACTGGTTGATTAGCTGATTGCGTTCAACTAACCTCTTGCCCCACCCCTTTTGTCCATCGTTCGGACCTTCCATTCAACTTTTCCCTGTCGCTTACTGTACCAGTGTTGTTCAAGTAAATCAAATCAAGATAATGACGTGTTTTTTTAATTAAATAAACTGCGTTGAACTAAAACTCATTTTACAAGTTATCTAACTTAAACCAAGTTATTTAAATAACATTACAGTACCATGAACATACCTTGTTTAAGGGCATCTGAATCCTTCTCCACCCACACCGGCGTGCAAACGGGCGAGGACGTCTCAGAGGAGGAATCTTCATGCCGGCGTTTACTTCGCTTGTTCTTCTTCTTCTTCCTCTTCAGTTCAACCGACGACGAAGAATCACCTGACAAGACAGTCGAAGGCTCTGATTTCGCTGAAGTCGGTCGCCCACCATTCTCATCCCTCAAGCGCAACCGTTTTGCCTGCTTCTTCAGCGCCTTCTTCGACAGCCCCGCGATAACTTCCACAGGCTGCTTCTCCTTCTCACCCGAACCAACGGCCACATTCTTATCCGATGGGACTGATTCAAACGTTGTCGCTGTCTCCACACCAGCAGTCACTTCACTCTTCACCAGCGGAGACTTTTGTGGCGTGTCAGTCGTCGGAGACTTTGGAGACGAATCGTTCCTCGCCGGCGGTGGTGTCTTCTGAGGTGAGACAGTTTTTTGCGGTGTGACTGAGGACAGTGACGGTGCAGGCAACTTCAGGGGCGATGCCGGTGGTAGTGAAGCTTTCCTGATTTCATTGAACGCCGCCGCGGCGGTCCGTTTGGGACTCTTCGGCACCACCGATGAGGAGCTCTCCTTATTTTCCTTCACGCTGTCAGTCGATGAGGTCGAACTGCCTCGTGAAGTCGGTTCCGGATGCGACGGCACCAACGGTTGCCGCTGCTCCGACGACTCATCCTCTTCATCTTCATCTGCATACGGGACCAGAGAGCCGATCGGCTTGGACGGACTGTTCGTCGTCGCCATCGGTTTCTTACCACCGGGAGAGTTTCCATTCACCTGACTGCGAGCAGCCGCCAGGAGCCGGTTATTAGTATCGATCGTCCGCGGAAGGAACTGCATCGACACTTTCGCCGCCGAACTGGTGAGGCCATTACTGAAAGTGCACAATACAGCGGTTAATTGATTGATACATTACATCGAAACGCAGTTTCAGTAAAACGTTACTTAATCGATTATTAACTTGCTTCAATATAACAAACATTCAATCAATTGATTGATGATTGGCCCGTTTAAAAAAATTACTTGGTGGTTGTAGCAGCGCCATTTCGTTGGGCAAGGGGAGACGGAGTCAACGCTGCGGTGGAGGAAGGTACTGCGCCGGAGCTGGCTGGCCGGCCATTCCCGATGCCGTTGGTGGAGGCGGGCTTGGTCAGGCCAAACAGAGTCCCTATGCCACCATTGTTATTGCCGTTCTGGCGAACCTGCAGAGGGCCATTGGCAGATCGGGGCATTCCGTTGGGGGCCAAGGCATTCTGCGGGTTAAGACCACGGATGATGGCATTTGCCGTGTCGCGGGATGCGTCCCGGGTGTAGAAGAGGAGGTAGGCGCGCTGGGCGAGCACATTAGCCACTCCCGAGGGAGAAACCTGCGAGCAACAATTTGAAGTTACGGGGTGATCGCTACAGAAAACGAATTTTTCCGGCACAGTAAACGATTTGTTCATTGATAAGCAATTAACTTAGGCCGTTTGTCGCGATTCTTATGTACAATCAGAAGGGAGGCTCTTGGGGGGGGGGGTCCACAAATGCAAAACGACGTCATGCTCGAACCAACCTTTCGACGAAGTTCCATTCAGAAACTAAAATCCCTAAATTTACTTTCAACTGCAAGTTGGCATCTGCGATTTGGCTTGTAGACTACGTGGAAATAAGTCAAATACAATTGAAAGTTCGCAGTTCGGACTTTCAAGAGCGGAATGATAATTTTATAACCATTAGGAATCAGTTATAACGCTGTCCAATGATTCTGCATGTGGTAACTTGATAGCGGTAACATTCTGCAGCCGAATCAAGCAATCAACCGCAGCGCCCAAGACAAAGTCAATCGCGCAGAGAATCTCATGTCTCCGTCAAATTCGCCATGAAAAGGCTGCTTCCCCATTAAGTTAAAGAGAAAATAACATTGGCTACTTTCTTTGGACTAAAGGTTGCTCCGGAATCGAACAAAACATCAGCGTATCGAACTTTTCAAAATGCATAATTGAACATCTCCACAAAAATGTGCAATATTTAAAAATACTCCCCATAGTGAATCGAGTAGCAAATTGCTCGATTGAATGCCTAGTAGGAAAACCACTCAATGATTCGTTTTCAACTAATGCTGAGTCATTCAGTAGCTTCCCTAATCTAGAAATGTTTTGCTAGGACCCGGTTCTACCCGTATACCCAAAACACCTGGTTACCAAAAAGTTAAATTACAGATTACAGTACAGAATCGAGAGATTCGGACATACTCGAATGAATGCCTTACCGTAGTGTCGTCCATCCGATACCAGGTGTTGCCGGCGGACTTGACGAAGGAATAGTAATGCCCCGAGTGAGCGGACGACCCAGAATGCACCAGCACCGCGTACAGCCGGTACATCACCCGTGGCGTCTCAACCTCCCCCGGACTCATGAACGGCTTCATGTCCAGCTCCTCTGGGAAGTTGATGGGCTTGTCTATCTTGGAGAAGGTGGAGAAGTGATTGTAGTGGAACCGCTTCAGCTGGAATGTCAGGCAGGCCGGCGCCTTATGGATGGTCACCTGCTTGGTGGCGGGGCAGGACTTTTTACACTGCTCGCATGCGTAGTAGTTGTCGGGATGGGCCAGCTGCTCCGGCCGGACGTAGTGCCGCAGGGCCTCTTCCAGACTGCCTACCTTCGCGATATCCACCGGCACGTCCAGGTAGGGCTCGTAGGTGATGGAGGCCTGCTTGCAGGTCAGGCAGATCACTCGCGACCGGTAGAAGCCACCGAAAATACGACTAGCGAAGGTGGTCTCCTGGGTGTAGGTGTCAAGTTTGGAGATTTCCAGGCCGGTCGCGCGCAACGCCGTATTCCGCATAGCCTCGATGACGAAGCGAAGAAACTCGTGCGCGTCCTCCTGACGGCCCACGCTTAACGTTTTCGCAAATGCTAGAGACAAACCCGAAACAATGCTGGTGATTCAACTTTACGGTAGACAGGCGGGGAAATTTGACGAGAAACCCTTACCTTTGATATTATTATAGATGGCATAAGGACTAATCACGGCATTCCTCGTGCGGACCATCTCCAGTAAGACCTGCTCCAGCTTGCAGTTGATGCAATATCCAGAGATGCGGCCTGCAAAGCGGATGTTTAAATATTACTTAGAGCCCTTGGTCCAGCAGAGGGGTAAAAAAAGAAGCCTAAGAGCTCCCTTACAGGTCTTGCTGTGGTTGTCAGTCCGGAAAAAGTTATGCAGCGGCGGTGTGTAGGCCAGACACTGCAGTGTGGCATTGAGGAAGCACGTGTTACCGACATTCCGAAGTCCGGCGCCGGCTGCCGCGGGCACCTCCCAGTCCATCCGAATGCGTCGCTCATCGTAAAAGCTCTGTTTCGGCTGCGGGAGTTGGTTTTCGGTGACGATCTTCTTCACTGGTGATGTAGTCGGCGAGGCGGATGATGTTGAATTCTTCACGCCGTTCTCCGCAGACCGAATAGGCGACTTGGACGTGGAAGGCAGTTGAACATCTAAGAGAAAAGAAGTGGGGAAATGATCAAACGGCCAATTGCCTAATAAAGGATAGGCAAAAAAAAACAGATTTGGCAATCCTCGAGAGGCAACAGACAAACTGATCAACCGATAGTGATTACTGCAGACACGTACTGTAACAGAAAGAATGGACCGACAGCAAACCCACGAGCGGGGAAGTAGAAACCATAAAAGGATAGCGAAGTAAAACAATAATGCAACAACTGCTCAGATAATTATGCGCTGAAGAAAAAGATAATACTGTAATTACAGCTGCAAGACTAGACTCGATGCGTCAGACATCAGCACGTATTGATGGCTGTACAGTTGGCGTTATAAACTATGCAACCAGTACGCGTAGTATCAGGGTTAATAAGCATTACAAATCAGAAAGGACAAGAAAAACCAGCCATGCAAACAGATTCCCCCAGCCGTTCACATTCAAGAAAAAGCCCGGGATCTCGCGTGAAAGCTCACCAGTTAATGCCGTAACCTCAAAACTCAGCGCCACAGGACGGCAAATAGAAAACAAAAACAGGTAGACATATCAAAACAATTTAAGTTAAACTCAATCAAAATAGAGGAAGTCGAACAGTCGAACAGTCGAACAGTCGAACAACAAAGTAATCATGCAATCAACAGACAACAGATGTGCAGTCATAGAAGAGAGCAGACAATTTCACTTGAATCTCTTTGCCTGATTGAGACGTACCATATGAGCGACGCACATCTCCCCCAGCCAGCATCCCAACACCAAGCGGCGTCAGTTGCTGCTGCTCTTGCTGTGCACCCTTCACACCGATCTGAAAGCGATACGGCGTCTTCACCAGCACCTTGGAAACATCCGTGCAGGCTGCACTCTTCCGGATCTGCTTCAACAGGCCGTTTCCTTGACACTGCCCATCCACAAACTCCAAACGCTCTTGGAGGATCCGCT
>LRSR01011771.1:0-10730 GCA_001579985.1 Hypsibius dujardini
GTCTGGAATAGTGAAGTACTCACCATCAGAGAACATCTTTTCCACACCATTAACACGGAGCAACTCCAGGAAGGGTTCGTCCCTCTTGATGAACACTCTCCTCTACAAATAATAACATATCCTTCTAATCCAAGTTACTACGTCCTCACCAGGAAAACTGTCGTGCTTGTGTACACACTGTATTTCTGCAAACCACAACGCACAGGTATAGGCGGTAGCTCGTCGCCCGGCAGTTGCATGCCGTCGTAGTACTCGCGACCTGTTTCCTCCGACCATCGTTCTCGCTCCTGTGGCTGTGGCATGATGACCCACTGGAATTCCGATAATTCGACGCACGAAACTGTGTCAGCCAGCACGAAATTTAAATACTCCGCTAGTGCTCGACCTTGGCAACAAATCGGTGTTCGTATGGAAGCGGAAACTGACCGGTGCAAGTGGCGCCGCCTGCATTTTGTACGTGCTTTGCACTTGCACGATCAACCACCACAAGATCACACACACAATAGCCCTGCAGCAGCAAAGCGCGCCCATTCATTCATCAGCGTTTTGTCGTTGTTGCATTGTCTTACGGTTAACTGATCTGAATATCCATTTCTTATCATTATTATGTATAAACATCAAAATTTGTAAAATTCGGTTCTAAAATATTCCCCCATTTATATAACGCTTGTGTTGCTCGTACAGAAAATTCACCTCTTACTAAGTTAGTTCTGTGGCACATCCGGACATTTTCTTAAGAGGTAGTTGATTTGGCTGAACGGCTTCTCGATTGATTGTTGAATTGCTCACCGTTGCGCGCGGCTTAATAGCTATTCGATTGATTGAGAGATCAATCAATCTGTATTTGATTTTGACACTCCGGGCAATGATCAATTTTCCGGGTACTTTTTTTCAGGAAATTTTTATAAGAATGGATTCTTCGATGAACGGCACAGCTGAGGCTTCCATAGTCGAGGCCAGTGGCTTAATGAATGAGACAGAGATAGGAGATGCAGCAGCTGAAATGGAAGTGGATGAGACCGCGGATGCAGTGCCGTTTTTCGTGCTCTCCGAGGATGTCTTGCAAGCTTTAGATATCAAAACTGTCACGGGTATGCCATTTAGCGTCGCCCTGGGAGGATTTCTAAAGCGGTGCTGTTGCTTTTGTAGGAAAGGGAAGTCTGTACCAACTGCTGAACCAGTGTTGCACACCGCAGGGATCGCGGCTGCTGTTGCAGTGGATCGCCAGGCCGTTATTGGATGTGGCTGAAATCGGTTGGTTGATTGATGAATTGGTGTAGCCGACAGATTTTGATAATTATAGGGAGTTCTGTTTGATCGGTTGATTAAGTGAGTGATTCCTTGGGAAACATTTCATTTTCTTCTTTTAAGCCCTTTGATTTTATTAAGGTCGGATAATTGCAGCGATTTATCGTCATTTTGATCGTCACGCGAAGAGTGATGGAAGAAATACTGGAGAATTTCGAATTTCATAACTGACGTTTAGAATGACCTTCTAATTGAATAACTGATTGATTGATTTGCTCCAGTAACTCTTACGGTGTTTTAAGTTATCTACACGTATCATTCCTACCAGCGTCTGATGTTTGATATTGATGATGTTTGCTCAATATGATTGTGACTTGGAAGTGACTTTTGCAGATAAACGTCTGGATTTGGTGGAGTTTTTCGTGAAGAAACCGTCAGTTCGCCGGACTGTCGCGGACAGCCATCTGAAGAAGTTTCCCGATTTCGGTCCGATCGTTCGGAAGCTCGAGAAGCGACGCATTGGCCTGCAGGATTTGTACCGCATCTACCAAGCCATCCAGAAAATTCCCACCTTGGTGAAGGCCATTTTGGCGGAAACGGAAGATGTGGCCCCGAGAGTTGTTCAGCTGATCAACGAGCGATTCATCACACCGCTGGACCGCTCGTGTGGCGATTTCACCGACTACCAACTGCTCATCAAGGAGACGGTCGAGCCAACTAATCGACCGGGCGAGTTTCGGATCAATCCTGCGCTGGTGCCGATCCTTCAAGGTAGGTTTCGCTACAACATCTGAAATCGATTGTCCTATCGGTATTGTCATTGATTGTTTTATTTTCAGAAACGGATGGGCAGATCACAGAGTTGGAGGCGCAGATGAAGGAAGACTGGGAGAAAACCTACACGGAAGTGAACATGACGGACAAGACGCTGAAGCTGGAGTCGGACAGCCGGTTGGGCTATCTCTACCGTGTGACACGCAAGGTAGCTCCAGTCTAGCAGAATGGGCTTTTTTTCTAGCGGAATGGAATTTTTTGCATTTTTTTTTGGTGATGAAGGTCATACTGATGTTTTGTGTTCGTCGAGTAGGATGAGAAACTGCTGCGGAAGACCACCTTGAAGCTGATCACAGTGGACACCAAGACGTCGGGTTATCGTTTTCGCACAGAGGAACTGGACAGCCTAAACGAAGATTACCTCCGTCTGACCGCTAAATACACCGCAGCGCAGGAGAAAGTCATCGTTCAGCTGGTAGAAACCGCCTGTATGCTTCCGCTTCTTCCCCGTTCCGCGAGACCTGTTTCTGCTTTCCTCGTAAATATAACATTATTTTGTTCCTCGCAATGATAGCCACCTACGCAGTGCCGCTGAAATCATTCAACAAGGTCCTCGCCCCGTTGGATGTCATTGTGGGTCTTGCTAGCGCCGCATTCAACTCCACCGTGCCTTACGTGCGTCCCACCATTTTGCCTCAAGGTTCGTTTTCATTACGTGTGGCATTTAGAAAGGCACGCGGCTTGTGGCTATCATGTAGTAGTGAAGTTTTGACCTCTCAGACAACGGAATCATTGAACTGGTGGAATGCCGACACCCTTACATTGAGACCTTCATGGAGCGGAACTTTATTCCCAATTCGGTGCGATTCAAACAGGACGAGGCAACCTTCCACATCGTCACCGGTCCCAACATGTAAGCTGAACGTGGGAAATGCAGTGCCTACCATACATCCGCCGTTGCCAATATCTCCCGTAACAACGCTTTTCCTTTTCAGGGGCGGGAAGAGCACGTACATTAGACAGGTTCGTGGTTTTCCCGTGACATTGAAAGGGATGGTAGAATTATTAGTTCTTAATTTTTCAGTTAGCTACAAAGGTTAATAGTTGACTGGTCTTAGTTTTTGCTATCTTGCTTCTGCGTCCTTTGGCAGTACTTTCAGATGAGGCATTATAAGCATGTTTGACAGGTGGCGCTGAACGTCGTAATGGCACAGATTGGCAGCTTTGTTCCCTGCAAGTCCGCCCGAGTATCCCTCATCGACGGGGTGTACACCCGCATCGGTGCTGGCGACAGTGTCGAGAAGGGCGTGTCGACCTTCATGATGGAGATGCTGGAGATTCAGGAGATTCTGAAGAGCGCCACCAAGTATTCGCTCATCATCATTGACGAGCTTGGTCGTGGCACGTCCACCTACGACGGTTACGGTTTAGCTTACGCAGTGTCAGAGTAGGTTTTACAAGCCATAATGTCGCAATGAGGCTGTTTCTTCGTAGTCGAGTGATGGTATTGACATTCACCATTTGCTTTAGGAGCATCGCCAATGATTTGGGAGCTTACTGCATGCTGACCACGCACTTCAACGAGCTGGCTGAGCTGAAGACCAGCGCGAAGCATGTGGTGCTCAGTCATGTGGCCGCTCTGGTCACGGAGGACGGGATCACGTTCCAGTACGCCGTGGAACCGGGTGTCTGCAGCCAAAGCTTCGGCGTGAACGTCGCCCAAATGGCCGGACTCCCAGCGCATGTCATCCAGGTTTGCACACACGCTCCTTTCTCTTCCACGTTCACGGAAGTTATCTCATTTTCTTGCCGTACTCATTTCAGGATGCCAAAGTCATTCTCGGGGAATTGGAAAATGCGCACAAATTGGGAATGGCCGCCGGCACAGTTTCCCCGGATGCGATGGTCCATTAGCAAGCTGGTCGTCTCGAAATGTAGAATCTACGTATTATTTTATCTGTTGCATTTTTATGTGAAATAGTTGAGATTTTATTACAGTACAAGTCATTTTGTGCACTCCTATTCTATTCTCAGCTCTATGTCCAACCTAGCTGCGCAGGCACCGGGCAGGAATCGTTCATGGTCCGCTGGCCGACATAACGGCCTCAACTCCAAATTTTTTAACATTAAACGTCCATGATCCGTTTACTGTATCCTCCCGTATGTTGCTGCCCGTTTTACTCTATGCTTTGTGTCAAGCTGCAATCCCCAGGTGCTCCACCAATGTGCTTCCAGTTCCGTGGGCCGTTCATGGCTTTTTCGTTCCTCCATCCAGCTTCTGTTCTTCTTCAATTTCGTGCTCGAATCCGGCATTTTCCGTTTCCCTCTGATTGTTGGTCTTCAGTCCACCTTTTCGGGTTTAACCCAGCTGTTCGTTCTTCATTCCAACTTGTTCCACAATCTGGCGCTTTCGTTTTTCAATCCAGCTTTTTTGTTCCTCAACACAACATTTTTGTTCCACAATCTGGCGCTTTCGTTCATCAATCCAGCTTTCTTGTTCCTCAACCCAAACTTTTTTGTTCCACAATCTGGCGCTTCCGTTCATCAATCCAGATTTCTTGTTCCTCAACACAACATTTTTGTTCCACAATCTGGCGCTTTCGTTCATCAATCCAGCTTTCTTGTTCCTCAACACAACATCTTTGTTCCACAATCTGGCGTTTTCGTTCATCAATCCAGCTTTTTTGTTCCTCAACCCAAACTTTTTTATTTGTTTTGTCCTACTGCCTTCTTCCATCTGGCTTTACGAGTATGTTCTTCAGTCCAGCTTTTTTGTTCCTAATCCAGATATTTCGTCGTTCAATCCATTGTTCGATAAACGACTTGCTTAGCTAACTCGTTCACTGTTATTGTCCAATTGTTAAATGGTTAACTCACCGTTTTGTTTGTTGAGACGAGAGCCTAAAAGTTAAGCAGTCGTGTCTTTTGTTCAGGCTTCGCGTTCGCTTTTCCTGTTCGTGTGTGCAGATAAAAAGTTTCCAAATCTCAAATTTTTTTGTCAAATTTATCGCTTGATTTCACTTTCCTTCACTGTACTGTTTTATTTTTTTAATTCCATTCCTAATTAGTAGTCACTCAAGACACTCGAAGGGCTTTCTCCCAAAAGATGGACAAATCTCGCACCGGTGTCCACAAAAGCAGGTGAGGTAATCACAGTGCGACGACATCTTTATCAAAAAGAGAATTAGCAACGGAATGATTTTAATGGGTGCTGATTGCTGCTCACGTATGATGAGGCGTGCTTGTTTCTTTTGTTGAGCTCTCGATCAAATGGCCGCGCCAAGAAGGACTCTTCCAGCAAGCAGCAGCAGCAGGTCGCCAAGCTGGCTGCCTTCTACACGGGGATGTTGGAACGTTTGGATAAATACGGTAAAACCAGTTAATCAATCAATCAATCAATCCATGAATTGGGTCAGCCGTTCATATAATACATGACCAACATGAGTATGGATCATTCAGCAAAATCGTCTACCAATACCAAATACATGTACTTCCACGTAATAAGGCAATCTATATGGTTTTTTTCCAGTTGCGAACTATCAGGCTCAGTTTCGACAGGAAATGATGGACTTGGGAATCACGGAGGAGGATTGTTTCACTAAAACCTGCAATCTCTACACCAATGAGCAGCTGGGCATGACCGTGGTCGAGTTGGAGGAGGCTTTGAAGCTGGATGAAGGTATACTGTCACCAGTTGTATATCTATCTGTCTGTCTGTTTCCCTGTTTGTCTCTTTGTCAGTCTAGCTGTCTTACTGTATGTGTCGGTCTGCTTGTCTATCTGTCTGTCTATCTGTCTGTCTATCTGTCTGTCTGCCTGTTTGTCTGTCTGTTTGAGATCCCTTTTCTTATCTGCCTGACTGCATCTGTCTGAATTCGCCTTTGTGATTTACAGAGGTGCGAGAGGTTGCGCGGAAGGAAGAGCAGCAGCGCAAATCCGACATGCGCAAGTCTCGTGTGATGTTTCGCGTTCCTATGGTGTAAGTAAGACTTTCCAAGCATCTATGACACGTCTCGCCATGTTAACCCAGGGCGTTCTCACTTCAGTCCCGTGAAGAAATCCGCCAAACGTCGCAGCTCCATCGTGGTCGGCATCGTGCCGGTCTGCTCCACCGCATTTCGCAAGGTGCCCAGCGGCATGAAGAGGGCCGGCTCGAAGACGGCCGCCACACCGCGCCACGGTCGTCTGGGTGAGATCGCATACTCCGCGCAGGGCAGCCCCATTCGCATCGATGCCAGAGTGGCCGGGAAGGGAAGCTACTCCAAGGACGGGAAAGTCTCGGCTGCCCGGCTGAAGATGCAGGTGATGGAGCACACCTTTGCCTTTTAACGGGAATGTCAATCCGGGATCTGAAAAGAATTGGCCTTTGGACTGACGAGACAGCGGGAATTTTCTTATCGTCTTACTTATCTTTTCGTAACTGAATCACGAACTGTTACACTGATTGCCAAGTGTTTTTTCTGTCGGCTTAATCTCAATTTTTTCGGGGTGAAGCATTTCCGGAAGTGGACAGTACCTGATTATTCAGGCATTCGGTGTTATATAGTTCGTATGTATGTATTTGTCACGAGATTTTTAGAGTCCTGACACAAATGTACTCGTACAAGTAGTAGTATGTACTCGTAATGCACTACCCACTACTATATGCCGGCGTTCACAAAATGGAAGTTATTGTAGTTTAGAAGGACAAGACCCATTTTGCCACTACTGAAAATAGGAATGAGCAATATTCATGTCAGATTTAATTAAGCCGCAGCTTTGTTCTCATAAGATAACACTTGCTCGTCCTCCTCAATGATATTCCGGAGGACCGCCATCGTCTTGGCGTTCTCGTCCGACACGGTTTGGACATCCAGGAATCTGTAAGCCAAATCGATGGGATGAGTTTCACGAAAAAAGGTTATTGCGTTTAACGAAAGTGAAGGCACTGACCGTTGAGCCAGTGCTCGAATTGGGTGAGACACTAGGATACTGGCATGCAACAGTCCGCACTGGAAGAAATGCGGATGTGGAAGGAGCACTGGCAGGTTGATGCCATTCGGTTCATACTGTTCCAGACTTTGCAGCTAAAACAACGAAAGAAACCCTCCGTTACTTTCCATTCAGATATAAAATGAGGCAATTAGTCCATGCAATTAGTCATATTTCTTTACTTCATTTTCTCAGTATGGATGTAAGTTCTTCCATTAGTCTGTCTGTCTGTCTGTCTGTCTGTCTGTCTGTCTGTCTCTGTCTTTCTGTCTTTCTGCCTGCCAGGATATTTTTAAATTCACTCCTCCAATGTACTCACTAGTGCCCAAATATTCACCGCCTCCGACCACATCAACAGACTGTACTCCTCCGGGCAGGGTTTCTCCAGCAGCGGCTCCCACAGCATGGCATCCAAGAATTCAAGTAGTAACTCCAACGTCTCCTTCGTATCGACATAGCACGCCTGGATAGCCGTCTCCTCCACCACAAACAAGGTCTTCGCCGATTCCATGGTCTTCTCCTCCGTCTCCAGCATTTGCAAATGCCACAGCCGCGGTAGGTCCCGGAAGAAACCAGCCAACAATTTTCGGAGAGCAGCCAAGATTCTCAGCTGATGCGCAGGACTTTCGGACTGAAAACGAAACATAAGGCGATGGAGAGCCTGCTCCAGGCGATCAATTCCGTTTCCGGCGAGGTATATAATGGACAAGTTTCCCACGGCCTTTACAAATGAGTCAATGGGTGTGGTTGGACAGTTGAGGAGTTCGATCGCGGCAGTAGCAACAGATGGCAGAGTTTCCTGCAACAATCAACAATCAATGTACTACAGCTGTGGTAATATAGAAATTAAATACGAAAGGGCAGGGTGCCTCGAATGGTCATGGCCCGTTTCACTAAATTTGACTGGATATATAGAACAGACGTGCGCCTGATGGCGCACGTCTGTCCAATTACCCCACTTACGTGCAGATGGTCGGAAATGTGCTCAGCCAGCTCGAACAGCTTATCGGTGTATCCATCACCTGCCTCGACCCCAGCCGTTCGACCCGATTCTGGCAATTCACACCGATGGAACATGTAGTTGAGCGAATTCAAAATCTTCCTTTCCAAAAGGACCGCCGTGCGGCTCGGTCTCGGGGACAGCCACAAGGAGTGGAGAAGTTTCGGGTCAGCCAACAGAGCCGAGGAGCTGTCCGGCCAACGGACACTGTCCCAAAACTCCACGAAGCTCTGCGTGTCCGGCAGAGCGTCCACCGTCATCCATTTGTCACGCTTTCCGATGGCCCAGGGCATTCGCTCCCACTGCTCGTAGGTCTTCGGTTCAACCAGCGACTCAAATCGGTGGTATTGGACGGGCCGCTGCGGCAGACGCTCCTGATACTTCGGCTGGAATTCAGGGAAGGCGCCGACGCTGCGTTTGAATAACGACTTGGAAATGAGATCCGGCCGGAGCGGCTGGAGACTATGGAGAAGGGCGAGAAGGGCATTGTGAAGGGGCTTGGTGGCGACGCATTTGGTGGTGGTGTCGAGTTTTATAAGGATGTCGCGGACGGTGGCGTCTGGCACGACGCCTTCTTTCAGGTAGTAGATGGAAAGGATTTTAGCGACCCACAGGCCGGATGCGTGATCGACGAGGAGTGACTGCAGAATCTGTTAACGAAAATGGAAAGTATGTAAAAGCAATAATCAAGCAATCAACCCATTCCTCAAAGCGTATCGTTAGCGAAGGGTACAAGCAATACAGGTTGGTTTGGTACACTGCATCTGCAACAATTATTCGACTTTTGTGCAGGCTCTAAATCAAAACAAAATAATCTAGTAGTGCATTAAACACACATAAAAAATAAAACGAACCACGAATGCAAAAGAAAGCAACAAGTAGCAATAAGACTACAATCAACCAGTCAATCGCATGCGTCCTTACAGTTTTCATTTATGGAGTCAAAAAGCAACAAACTCATCAATCAACCGTAGCAAGCTTATGCTGCAATGATCACGACACAAGCCAACCCGTTGATAGCAGTTTAAACTTGCCGTTTGCCTCAGACATACCGACAAAAACGAACGGAAGAGCTCTCGACTGCTGGCGATCCGTTCATAATCCTGTGACGCAAAGGTGCTCTCGAGGAAGTAGGCCAAGACCTCCAGCAGCTCCGACACCAACGCCAGCGGGATCTTCTCCGTGAAGATCCCGTAGACAATCTCGTAGCAGGCTCGCGCGGCCAGGCGGCGCTCGGTCCAATGGACCTCCGAAGTACCAGCCTGGAACTCCTGCGTGGCCAACTCCAAGGAAGGATCCAAATGCGTCAGGAGTTCCGCCAGCGTCATGTCGGTCAGTTCCTTCATCCCTTCGCTGTCCGGATAACTGAGGATCTCCGGGTTTGGGGAGCCGTTTCGTTGGGGAAGACCCGGAGCATCTTTGGCATTTGCAGTTATTTCACGCGAAGCCATTGCAAAAAGAGTGTCGATAGAGGATACTGTTAAAAGTACTATTAAAAACCGCGGTTTATTTGTTGTTGTTTTGTGATTCTGACAAATCCACAACGGCCGCGTAAAACATTACCCGTTAAATTCTGAACACCAGCGTTAAACAACAGAACGACAGCAGCTAATCTGACAAGGGGTCCGCATGAGATTTGAAAATTCAATAAGCCTGAAATTTTTTTCATGAAGGGCTGACTAGAGCTAAAACCTGTAAACCTGTATGACTAGCCATACAGATTTTAGAGAAATATTTCATCGGCTAAGAAGCCTTGCGTTTGGCGGGGGAATAATCGAAAGTTGCCAGCATAGCGCCCTATCGGCCCTGGCAATAAGTCGACAATTGATTGCTTGATCTATGCCTCAACAAAAAAGTAAGCAATTACTCTTTCGTGCGATAAGACTGCGATCAAGCCTCAATTTTTAGGACTCGCAGTATCAGAATTAATAATTTTTCATATTTAACAATGATGATTTTGTCGTGAGAGTGTTCGGCATTTCAACTTTTCCGAATTTCCAACGTTTGGACACAATGGAATTTTTATTTAGTGCAAAACATAAGGCGTATTCACTTATTACGTAATAAAAAAATGGCCTTTTTCGACCACCCACCTACCCAGATAATCAAAATTAAACTAGGGGCGGGGCCTATTTTACTGGTGAGTAATCAAGGGTCCAGACCACGCACCTACCCTCCTTTGACTACGTAATATGTTAATGACGCCTAAGCGACAGATTTATCTCATGGAGGGTCCCGGAAATGGGCAAAAGGGGCGGGGCAGGGGTAATACTTGAACAATCAACCAATCAACCAGCGGAGCTCCACGCCTACCCCGCCCCTTCTGCCCGTTTCCGGGACCCTCAATTAGACTAAATTCTGTCGTTTACTGTACAGTAAGTTTTCAGTTTTACTCACACTGAATACGATTTCATGAGAATGTTAGTCTTTCAAAACCCTCGCATACAATTTAAACACCAGACTGAAAGTTCACTCTGGTTGCCACTAGCCACTACTTTATCAATTCTTCAAACCAAACAAAAAATCGGCGGATCTTTTGCAGCAGTTCAAGATCTGTGTCGCCTCCATCAGCTAGCACGGCTCGGCTAAGATAAAAGCACAGAGCAGCCACGGCCAACTTATCCGCAGCCGAAAACCCCGGCAGATCCAGGAAGACCATCAGTGGCCGACACCGCATTGCTTTTCTTGCAAGGTTATCCTGAAAACCGACAACATCATGAAAATTATTCTCATTTAG
>LRSR01011773.1:0-10218 GCA_001579985.1 Hypsibius dujardini
TTTCTTTCAACCCCCAAACACAATTTTTGTCAAGAATAAAATTTCAGATCGAATGGCAGTTCCAGGGGTCCAGACCCCCAGGGCGCCCCCAGGGCGCCCCCAGGGGAGTCACCGCTGCAACAAAAGTCTTCCTCATCCACAGGAGCGTCACCCGCCGCGAACATTCCCAAAAGAACCCATTCCATCAACGCGGCCTTCGTGGACCTCCGCAGTCTGATCCCGACCGAGCCGAGGGACCGGAAGTTGTCGAAAATCGAGACGCTCCAATTAGCGGCCGGCTACATCCTCCACTTATGGATCAGCCTGAATTGTGGCGGTGATGGCGGCGATGGACAGTCAGATCAGAGCCCGGAAGAGGCGGTAAGAGTTTCCGTTGGTCAGACTCCTTCTCAGTTGGGAGAACCCGCAGCAGAGAGATCAACGCTCACGTCGAATCACCGAGAACTGAATGAAGCTGCGAGGTGTCACGATACTTGTACTTTCTGTGTCCAGCAGGCACGTAATAAAAGACCCGGATCACCTGAACGGGCCTGAATAATCAACACCCTGAAGCGTTGAGGTTTTTGAATAAAAAAAAGTATTCGATAAAAGCTTTGAAAAATTTGATACCTCATTTGCTAATTGACTTTGATCTTTCATGTGACTTCATCTTTTTCTGCGTTCAATTTTGGCGCTCTGAGGTTTGCTTCCGTGTGCTGTCAGGGAGCTCTGTGGGAACGGAATGGATGGATGAGTGATTAATCGAGTTGGCAGTTTATGATCATCGCTCTTGCTCCTCTTCTCACGCCAGTCAACGGGCGAATGACTTGAATGAGTGAGAGAAGCCGGGGAGCACGCATCCTCGTCTCAATAAAGACACATCCTTGCCGTGTGTGTATATGTAATATGTTTATGAAGTAAATTGATACTGTACTCTCGCGTTAGACAGGGACAGTCTACAATACTGTATTTCCGCGTTAGACAGGGACAGTCGTACTGGAGTGGAGCGTGTGCACGGCTGTGTGCACAGTACACACCGCACAAGCGCCGCGTGGCCGATTAAACGTTCCACAGCTCGTACGCTGTCCCTGTCTAACGCGAAAATAAAGTACTCATTCCGTCGGCGCTGCTCGCTGCGGTCTCAAATTCCAATTTCACATCGGGGAATGCTTACGTTGTCCGCTGCACCGGGTGCGGGGTTCATTTTGGCACAAACTTTGCTTTCCTTTTTTATTCACAAAATTTTGTAAAAAAAAAAACCAAAAAAATTACAAAAAAATAGAGGATGAAGCAGGGAATTTTGCCCTCCAAAAAAGCCTGCACAGTTTCTGCCGCGTGGCACGGTGCTCTGTCCTGATACAAAATCGCCGAATTTGCTTCCAGACCAAAGGGGAGATTCTCCAGCATCGGTTTCAGGCAGCTGTCCCTGTGGGTATGCTGGTTGAGGCTGAAACCAGACTTCAAAACAACGAGGGGAGATCGACCGGTAAAAGAAACGGCGCCAAAAAGCAGACTTGGGAAATTGCTTGAAAACAGTTTTTTGCCTTCGGTCGCTCATTTTTAGTATTTTCCATTGCAAAACGATAAATACTACGTTTTGAGACCCTGTCCTATAACAAATCTACAATCTGAGGCACCGAACATCCTCGGGACAGCCAGGACACAATGAGATTTCGGATCTCCCCACTAATTATCTTCCCGCTCTTCAAATGTAAAAAAATGACATTTTCTCTTTGTGTGAGTGAAAGAAGGGGAGCTTCTGTCTCTCGACTGAGTGGTCACTCACTCAAATCGGCAAGCACGCGCCCGCGCGTTGATCTACTGTATTTTCGCGTTAGACAGGGACAGCGTACGAGCTGTGGAAGGTTTAATCGGCCACGCGGCGCTTGTGCTGTGTGTACGGTGCACACAGCCGTGCACACGTTCCACTCCAGTACTACTGTCCCTGTCTAACGCGAAAAGACAGCACTTTTAATTTTCTGCCAAAATGAACTCCGCACCCGGTAATTGATGTTCTACTTCTAGGAGAGGGCACTTAAAATCTGTAGAAGGCTGTAGACATAGGAACAGAAAAGAGGTGCCTAGATATTGACCAGACCTGAAGTGATGGCGAGGCGATCTTACAATTGGTCGGCACATTTTGCACCCTTACTTGTAGACACACACACAGACATAGAAACACACACATATCTGTGTGTGTGTGTGTCTCCGATGGCTCTCCGATCGGACAGAGGCGAACATCAGCGAGAACGGTCAGCTCTCTTTCCTGCAGTCTCTGCGCACTAACTTCGCCCTACCGCTGCGGTCACAATTTTTGGATGTTCTCCCTCACCGATTAGCCACACCAATTTTGAAGACTCATAACCTCTGGACATCACTTCCGAATGGAAAGTGGACGCTGGGTCGGACTGCCAAGAGACGACAACCCATCTCGTACACACATGACCACAATTTTGAGCGGTCTGAGTTCGAGCCATCAGGATGGTCTGAGTTTGAACCATCAGGGTGGTCTGAGTTCGAGCTATAAGGGTGGTCTGAGTTCGAGCCATCAGGGTGGTCTGAGTTCGAGCCATCAGGATGGTCTGAGTTCGAGCCATCAGGATGGTCCGAGTTTGAGCCACCCTTGGCTAGAGCTTGTTACTGCTCTCTCCTGTAAAACTGTTCATAAATTATTTCTTGGTAATAGTTTTTCATCAATATACTGAACTAAAAGTTTACTAGTTTTAATTTTTGCTATCCCTAAAACAGAGTACTGGAAATTTTTTTATCCTTTCTCGTACGAAATCAAAATCCAAGAGGCACTGACACAGTAAGAAACTTTCTTCATCGCTCACATCCTAAAAGGCTGAATTACTCACCAGCGTATACGAAGTCACTGCTCGTTGGTCATCTGACACCCAGACAAACCGGCTTCTCACACTGACAGTTCTGACAGTCATCATCACACCTCCTCTCCTCTACACTATAGGACATCTATCTGCACAGACAGACAGACAGACAGATGCCTCTGCGCGGCTCTCCGTTACAAAGACAACCCGGCGGTCCACAGACACACACGCACCCGCCACACTCAAGAGGTTCACCGGGTCACCTACCGAGACAGACACAGGCTCGTTTAGGGTCGGAACCAGGACCCCTCACGGTGGGGCCAGGGGGTGGGCCAAGGGGCGAAATGGCCTTTTTTTCCAAGATTGAACCCAAAATTCGGCCTCTTTTCGTTGATCATTCGTCCAGGGGGCCCCCTGGAAATCAGACCCCCAGACCTCCCCCCCACAAATTTCAAAATGGTTTTTGAAAACGTTTTGAAATCCAGGGGGCCCCCTGGAATTCAGACCCCCAGACCCCCATAAGTTTCAAACTGATAAGGGGAAAGAGGCCGAATTTTGGGTTCAATCTTGAAAAAACAACCTTTTTGCCCCTTTGCCCACCCCCTGGCCCCGCCGTGAGGGGTCCTGGTTCCCACCTGTAAGGACCCTAAACGAGCCTCTGGATATAGACACCGCACTACCGTAAAGTCAGTCAGTCAGCCTGTCACAGTTACACACGGTTGAGAGACAGACAAGCAGACAGGCAGGCAGGCAGACACACACACACACACAAAAGATGAAATCATTTTCCTAGAGAGCTCTTCACACACGATTCACGTCCGTCTTGTGTTGTATTATTTGCCTGCAATACACAGTAACGTATATTACCATATTCACGCGCTGCCAGTGTGTCGCCCACACGGAAGACAGACCTGTTGCTCTCCCGTACCATACCCGCGTTGTTTATTCTTACGTAAGAAAGAACCACTCTCTCTCTTCATCTTCATCTTCCTCTCTCTCTCTCTCTCTCTCGAGAAAGAAAGAGAAAGCGCGCGATCCGGAAGTGATGCAGACGATTACGACGACTTGAACCGAAACAGAACGGACGTTCTTTTTTTGCTTCATCCCCCCCCCCCCCCCGGGCAACAATGTCTTACTGGACGGTGGACTGTCTGCCTGTCTGGCTGCTGCCTCACCCGGTGGTACGTTGAATATATATCCGCAATACCGGGAAGGGGCGTCCATCGAAGGTGCCTCTGTCTGTGTCTGTGTACGACCTCGTCACGGATTTTTATCGACCGATCTAGACAGAGACACAGAGAGAGAGAGAGTAGATAAAAAAATTGTGATAATTTTTTTTTTCAACCGATAAACAGATTCAAGTGGCTAATTTCCGATTCCGTCCCCATTTTTTTTATCATCATCATCGCCGCCGCCGCACGTGTGTTTCGATTAGCTTACATAGCCGTATTTTATGTACCGGATCTGGAGCGGAGCGGAGCGCCTCTTCACTGATGTAGCAATTTTTTGATTTTAATTTCACCTCTTCTATTTCCTCTGCCGGAGTTCTTTTTATTCTCGTTCATTCATTCGCGATCACTGTACCTCTGTTTGCCTGGCTATTTTTGCGTCTGGAATCGAGGTGCCTGACTGGGATCGAGGTGCCTGACTGGAATCGAGGTGCCTGACTGGAATCGAGGTGCCTGACTGGGATCGAGGTGCCTGACTGGAATCGAGGTGCCTGACTGGAATCGAGGTGCCTGACTGCTTCTTATACGGACTTTTATCTTAAGTTGTTTAGTGACAGGAATTTCTGTTTCGAATAACGGTTGGATGATGATGTTGATATCGCATTGGCTGCTCCTGTCGGGATGTGTCTGGTGGGCGGTGTCGCGGGCCAATCCCGGGAGGAGTCGCGACTGGGGTGGGACGGTGACGTTGTTGCCGGCGTCGGATGAAAATGGATTGGCGTTGGCGGGGGATGAAGTGACACCGACGTCAGCTACAACGACGACTGGTCAGTTGGCGTCATTGTGGGTGGACGACGGGAGGAATTTATCGCCGACCTCCTCATCCTCCTCCCCATCCTCCTCCTCTTCATCATCCTCCTCCTCTTCATCATCCTCGTCATCCTCCTCGTCATCATCGTCTTCATCCTCCTCTTTATCCTCCTCCTTGGGATCTGCACGGCAACGGCATCATCACCGGAAGCAGCCGCTCTTTCTGGGCGATTATGACGTCATCGAGGTTATCCAGGTAAAGCAGGTCGGGATGTAGAAGACTAAGAGTAGAAGTCAGGTCAAGTTATCTTCTCCAAAGCCCTTCCCAATTTCTGGATAGAACTTTATGACATTCATCGTAAGTGGCGCCATTTTCAGACTCTCAGAACATTATCGGGAAAATGGGAAGAGGAAGGGTTTTTACTGCGCAGTAGGGAAAGATTAACTAACATCGTTCACTGACAACAACCACACTGTATGGTTGGTTACACACACGAATCTGGTTATGCAGCGCAAAGAGATGGACAGACATAAAGGCAGGAAGATAAACAGACAAAAAGGCCCAGACCGAAATCCAGGTCAAACCCAGTCCCAGAACCCAAAACCCATACGGAAACGTAGACAGAAACAAAGACACAGACACACGTACATGCATTTAGACCTAAACCCTGAACCAAGCCCATACAGTAACACAAACCTGAGACAGACACTGGCACAAGCACTGACACAGGCACAGGCACAGGCACAGGCACAGGCACAGGCACTGACACATTCACAGGCAGTAACACAAACCTGAGACAGACACTGGCACAGGCACAGGGATTGGCACAGGCACAAACACATTCACAGACAGTAACACAAACCTGAGAAAGACACTGGCACTGGCACAGGCACAGGCACAGGCACAGGCACAGGCACAGGCACTGACACATTCACAGACAGTAACACAAACCTGAGACAGACACTGGCACAGGCACAGGCACTGGCACAAACACATTCACAGATATTAACACAAACCTGAGACAGACACTGAAACAAACATATTCACAGACAGTAACACAGATATCAACACAGACATGAATAAATAAACAGGTAGAGAGTTAAAAGGATAAGAACTCGTCAGAATACGGCTCGTTGGGCACTGAGATACCTCAAGCGAGAAAACTACTGCTCCGAATGGTTCGAAAGAAACATAAACTTTGCGGCTTCTGCGAACGCAAAGTGCGAGCAATAGTTTGTATTATATTATTGTATAATTTCTTGCATCGTTTTATTGTATTAATATTATCTAGTAATTAACGTTTCAGTACTGATTTAACATTACAGAACGGTTCGCAGTCTGAGTACGGCGAGGAAATGGGCTTTTCCGCGGTCAAGGAGAGATTCTGCGCCGCGGAGTGCATCCGCGGCCTCTCCGGCCTGTGCATCTGCCCGCCACCTGATCCCACCACACCAACACCAGCACTGCCATCCGCCAGCAACAACAGCATCACCGATGTGTCACTTATTACTACATCACGGCCACCCACACCCTCCTCAAAGCTCCTCAAGCCGCTGCGTTCGGCGCTCGAGACGACGGTCAGCCGTCACACTCCTCATCATCATCATCCTCATCATCCTCAGCAGCAGCAGCCACAGCTCCGGCGTCGCGAACGGACAAACAAGAAAGCCGACTCATATTTCGCCGCCTTGTCCAGCCGCAGCGGCAGAAATAACAACAACGGCCTCATCATCGTCAGCCAAGAAGAAGCGTCCACGCCGTATGAACGCCGGCAGGACAGTAAACAGCAGCTCCGTGTGAAACGCGGCGATGATGATGATGAGGTATGTCCAGTATGTCTGATTGAGGACTTCTCGTCCAGCATGTCTGATCGAGGACTTCTCGTCCAGTCGAGGACTTCTCGTCCAGCATGTCTGATCGAGGACTTCTCGTCCCACCTTTTTCTGGTCTAAAGCTCGTTAATAGCAACCTCCCCCCCCCCGTACAGTACCTTGAAATGCTAATTTCCCATAAGAAATTTAGTTGGGAATCAATTGTCATCTGCTAAATGTTTTTCGGGGTTCAGGGGGCGGAGCTATGGGCCGACCTTTGAAAGTCACGCTCACAATCCCAGTCCTTTTTAAACAGTAGACATAGCCCCGCCCCTCCCTCTCTGAAAAATATTTCGCTGATGCCGATCTGAAAATTTTCCCATACCGAATGCAATTTGGAAACAATTTGCATCAGCCGAATCTTTTTCTTGGGTCAGGGGGCGGAGCTATGGGGCAATCTGTAAAAACTACGCTCTTAATCCTTGTCTTTCCCGAACCGTTCAAAGAGCCCCGCCCCCTTGGTCTCCGAAAAATGGATCGCTTAATGAATTTCTTTTAGAATTAAAAAGGGGGACGATTAGCGTGTTCCTTGAGGCAGGGGGCGGAGCTATAGGCGAATCTGGGAAAATACGTTGACAATTCAAGTTTTACTCGTAGCTCCGCCCCCTGATCTCCGAGAAGTATCTAGCTAGTGCCAATCGATTCCAAATTGAATTCTGAACGGCAAAATGTGAAGCCAACTTTAGGGCAGAAAACTGGGTGATTAAGAATGAAGCCGGACTCCTCGTCACCGCGTGAGGCTGAGTGAAGCGCATTAATCTTCCATTTGGAGAGACATTCATCTCGTAGGAAAACAAGGCGCGGTTGACAGTAATGTGCTTGTTTTCTCAGGAGGATCAGAAGCTGTGTAAATGCCGGCGATGTCGGAAGCTCTTCAAGCGGACACTCTACTGCCGGGTCTTCCCTTGCTACCAGAAGAAGTGCAAGAGCGGAGAGTGGCGAGCAAGTGACCGGGAATCCACACCGAGCAGCAGCAGCGCTGCTCATTGACGGGTTTTCTTTCACTCACACACAGACACACACACACAGGCACACACTCTCCCTCTCACTCCCTCTCACTCACTCACTCATTCACACTCCCTCTCTTTCACTCACTCACTCACACACACTCTCTCTCTCACTCACTCATTCACACACTCTCTCCCTCTCACTCACACACACACACAGACACACAGGCACACACTCTCCCTCTCACACTCTCTCTCACTCACACTCACACACAGTCTCTCACTCACTCACACACACTGATTCACTCACTCACTCACTCACTCACTCACTCACTCACTCACTCACTCACACACACAGTGCTTGCTTCAGACGCGTGCGCGCCCAACGGTCTCACAAGTAATTTATACTTTTCATATAATTAAATAACGTGGCCTTTTTTTTTGCATGAGCCTGATCGAGAGTTTGCGTGATCTGTTCGCTGCTTCGATTGTCAGAGAGAAACTTTATTAGAGCAGTATTTTTTGATTTGGCGAACCGGCCGTGAAATGTCTCTGCTCTCAGTCTGCCCATTTTGTGTAACTAACTGAATAAGAATATTCTAATCAAATGTTCCATCACAGTTTTACGTAATAAAAGATATACCGCTGCTTTAAATTTGTTTCTCAGACCGATTATCAGTTTCCAGGTAGATTGCAATATTTTTGGTGGGGAAAAAATCAAAAAGTGGAAACGCAAGGGATTTGAACCCTTAACCTTTTGATCTGCAGCACAAAAAAAAGCAAAAAGTGGAAACGCAAGGGATTTGAACCCTTAACCTTTTGATCTGCCGCACACAAAAAAAGCAAAAAGTAGAAACGCAAGGGATTTGAACCCTTAACCTTTCGATCTGCCGCACACAAAAAAAGCAAAAAGTGGAAACGCAAGGGATTTGAACCCTTAACCTTTCAATCTGCCGCACAAAAAAAAATCAAAAAGTGGAAACGCAAGGGATTTGAACCCTTAACCTTTCGATCTGGAGTCGAACGCGCTACCATTGCGCCAGCGCTTCATTCCGAGAAATTCGGACGTCGATTCGCTCCTGATTGGAAACAGTGCCCGAATTGAGCTGTGTTCGGTTATGGGCATTCGATTTGCGGCAGGATGGCACAAAATTGGGAACCAAATCCCGCGTTCACAGCAATATTACAATGTCTCGGAGGTAGTCGGGTGTATTAGTTGCCTGCATAACTCGCATGTCAACCTTACCTGGGATGATTTTCAAAGCTCAAATTCAGAATCACCCCTCACTATTATTTTGAGATAGTCCCATATTTATGATGAAAAAAAATTCTATTTCGCTGGTATGGTACCAGAGACTTTCTTTTGGCGGAATTTCAAAGTTTCCAATAACTAGTACAGTGCAAAAGCTCCACTGCAAATCAATCGATTGATTCATTGATTGGTCTAACACTCGTTCAGTGCGACTGATTGATTGATTGCGCAGGTTTTACGCACCGCGTGTGCTTAATCGACTGATTGATTGATTGATTGATTGACCAGAAATGGGCCCCGGGCCATGTCTGGGCCTGTCTGGGTCCCTGTCTGGGTTCCTGTCTGGGTCTCTGTCTGGGCCTGTCTGGGTCCCTGTCTGGGTCCCTGTCTGGGCCATGTCTGGGTCGTGTCTGGGTCTCTGACTGGGCCCTGTCTGTGTACGTGTCTGGGTTCCTGTCTGGGTCGTGTCTGGGTCCCTGTCTGGGCCATGTCTGGGTCGTGTCTGGGTCTTTGTCTGGGTCCTTGTCTGGGCCTGTCTGGGCCGTGTCTGGGTCCCTGTCTGGGTTCCTGTTTGGGCCATGTCTGAGTTCCTGAGTCTCTGTTTTTTATTAGTAGCTGTTATTTTACGCAGTAAAATGAAGAGCTTGACCAAAAGAATCTTTCAGTCAAAAAGTCCTTCGAAGGCATTGACTTTCTCCACTCGTCCGTTCGTCACCGGAAGCCGGGCAATGTAACCGCGTTCTTCCCGGGGATTCTGCTCCTCGTAGCTGTCAAGCACCCACTGCTCAGTCACCAGGTGGAATTTTTTCCCGCGAGAACGGTTCATCTTCTTCAGCTCATCCAACCGGGCCAAGGAGCTGGACATCAAAAGCAATTTTATGGACATAGTCAGCAAACTTTAATTTCTAAGCCAATACTTTATTTTATTTTATTTTTATTTTATTTTAATTTAACTACGGCAATTTATTTAAATTTAAATTTAATCAAGTCAATTTAATTTAATTTTCAAGTTTCGACGTTCAATGTTTTGGTACCCAGTTCCATGGACCACAACGTGCGTGATAGAGTCGTCCAGCTTCGAAGATACTTCAGCGCCAGCAGCTAGCAGATACTGTTCGGCCAGTGCCAGGTTGCCTTCGCTGACGTCTTTGGAAGTGGGATCGTTGACGGTCTCGAATTTGTCGATGTAGGCCCTGCAATTATAGATTGTGAGTAAAAAATGCATAAGGCAACGATATCTCTTGAAGTTAGCCACAAGTGATGTCAGCGATGTCCGTACCTGTACTGTCGAAAGACTCCCATCAGTGGCACATCGTACAAGTGCTCCTGTTCGAACTCAATCATCTTCTCCTTGGTTACCC
>LRSR01011774.1:0-13993 GCA_001579985.1 Hypsibius dujardini
CTGTCTGTCTGTCTGTCTGTCTGTCTGTCTGTGTGTCTGTGTGTGTGTCTGTGTGTGTGTGTGTGTGTCTGTGTGTCTGTCTGTGTGTCTGCCAGCTTGATTGTTTGTACTGTACCTGGAGTGCCTTGCGTAAGGGCTGACAGAAACAAACTCGTCACTACGGACTTTCTCGCGGATGCATATTCATCCAGAACGCTCAGCAGCACCGCCGACCGTGCTTGGAGGTGGCGTAACGCTTCCGACAGCATCGGCGAAATGACTGGATTCTCCATGGTCATTCGCCGGCATTCCTCCAGCGTCCACCGGTACAGCTTCTGCTGGCCCGCTTCATGCGACTGCGAGGCCAGGTCCAGCAGCTGCATCCCGAGGACTTGCGAGCCAGCGTGGAGCCGCATGAGGGTGCGGCAGTGTTGGCAGATCTGTTGGACTCGTGTTAAGGCGTCGAAAAACTCCTAAAATGTCCGCAAGAAAACCAAAAACATCGCTCTAAACACAAGACATCTCGGGAAAGTGAAGCAGAAGGATGAATTAGTACGCGGGATAATCCACGGTCGGTGGGGGATCCGCGTTTGAGAATTTCCGTTTCCCGGGGAGTAAGCGTAAAAGCGGCACGTAGTTTTCTGGCAAGGACGAGTTTCTGATCGGTGATTTTCCTGCAATTACAAGTACCTACTGACACAGAAGCTTGACATTAATTCGAGGCGAAAATCGTCAACCGGGTCATTTAATTAATATTTTAATTTAAAATCAATCAATCAATTGATCAGCATGGCAATTATACAATTATTAGACAACCAATCAATCAACCAATCAATTAATCAATCAATCAATTGATCAATCTATCAATCGGCCAATCAATCAACCAATCAATTAATCAATCAGCCAATTGATCAATCTATCAATCGACCAATCAATCAATTGAAATAATAAGCGACTTACATTTCTTGGTCGAGTGAGCGCGTCTTCTCTATGAAAGAGCGAGATCCCTCTTTCAACGTCTGTAAGTGGTCCATCTTTTGCTTGATTGATGAATTGACGGACACCATCTCCTCATGGCCCTTCTCCAGATTCTACGTAATGAAGCAAGAGGAAAGGTAATTGCAGCAGCATCGTCACTTACATCCTGACCGAGGGAACTACCGAATTGTCAACCCCAAAGAGAATATACACCCCCTACATAATCTTTGTGCCAAACCCCTTGCCTGCATCATCGCTTTCATTTCCAACACGAAAGACTGCTGCGCGTCCAGCATACTGTGCTCCAGGTCGGACTGCAAATTCCGTCGAACACCAGCATCTGTCACCGCTCTCGCCGATCCAATCGCGTCCAAATTTTCCAGCAACTCCTAGACAAAAGCCAGTCGAGCGTCCGATAAATGCACAAGCAAATGGGGGTACAGGCTTTGACTCACAGCAAGTGAAGCCCAGATGCATGTCTTTTCTGCAGTGCTGAATGCGATTGACTGATTGATTCATTGATTGATTGATATTTCGAAGTTTTGGGACCTGTGCTAGATGCACTAATTTTTTTCGTGAGACAATTTTTTTTAGAAAGCGTTTCACATTGTTCAAAGAAACGATGTCCTGGGCATACGTTTTTGAGGCGGTGTCCGCCCTGACTCCAGATCTCAACCCAAAGCTGCACATTTTGTTCTTGCTGTTCATCACTATCGATCAATTCACCAATCAAGCAACAGACTGCCCGTTTAGAAAGGATAGAGTCAATCAATCGATTGATCGATGTAACCGCAGTCAAAAACATGGAAATAAATACTTAGCCGTTTTTGCCATTGAAACTCAAAAAACTAACTGCTGACTGCTGACAATAAGACAGAAAAATGGGTTGCCCTTTCGACACATAAGGTCGTACGTACTTCGGTCACAATAGATGAGCATATTTTGCGAGCTCGCCGAGACAACGGATTCTCCGGGAAACGATCCACCGGTTCTTCTTCTGCTGCTGTAGCCACACGCGTCGTCGTCTTGTCCTTGTCGAGTTTAAGGAGATCGGCCATTTAAAATTAAACTAACTTTTTGCCGTAATTTTATAACCGTTAATGGAAAAATGTGTGTTGTGAAAAGTGTGTTGTGAAATGTAAACGTAATTATAAATTTGTCAGTCAACGTGTGAAATTTATTGTGAGAAAATTCTGGCCCCGCCTCCCGATAGTCACAACCAATCAGTCGCTTCCTTTGCGTGTCAAAATGAAGTTAAGACCACGTGATACATACAAACCAATTTGGCATGAATTTAGGCCACGTGGACGTATTTTTTACTGACGGAATGACAAGGCGAGTCCTCGCTCGCACTCGTGTTGTCTCATCGCTGGGAGGGAGAATGCGAGCACGTTTTTCAAGGCGAGCAGAATTTTTTTACGAGCTCTCCAAAAGCAGGCAAAAAAGGATGGAGATTTCTAAAGATTCCGCGTCATTTTAGTGTGTGTTTTTCCTTGCGGAAAATTTCACTTCCTCCTTCTATTAAGACTCTCATCTCCTTTTATTTCACATCGCTGTCTTCTCATCAGCCTTTTTTGCTGAATAACCACGAACGGGACGGGGAAGCAGTCACTCAGCCAAATGCCTGGTGCCATCGTTTCCAAGTTGACTGTGGAAGTTTTGGGAGACGATCATGGACTTTACCCTGTAATTGCCTTCAACCATCGGTTTTGAGTTTCACAATTGCTGTTAAAGCATCCATCCTTTTTCTCTAGGGAACTGTCCTTGATGTCAAACCGGAGAACGCCACAGTCTACTTGAAATTTGAGCACGAGTAAGTGTGTTGCTGAAACTTCCTCGCGCAAGACGTCCCCGAGGTCTCGGTCGTGATTCGGTGCTTTTCCTTGCAGTTGGCGGCCGGAAGCTTGGTACCCCTGTGACGGGACCCTGTGGGAAGCTCCGGCCCAACGGAATATCGAGGACATTCGCCACCGGCTGGCCATCCCCGGCGGTCTCGTTGAGGTAGGGGAAGATTTTTAACCCTTCTCCGGATTTGCTGTTTCTTTCACGCTCCCCTCTATATCGTTCAATTTCGATTTGTGTGATCTAAAGTATGCTATGGGCAAAGAGAAACAACGTTAAGGTCGATCGGAAAGGTAGTTGTAGTTATGAAATTTCCATTAATCAAATACGGCTTGGTAATGTACGCTTGATTGATTGATTGACTAGGAGGAAGCATTCTCCAGATTTGCTATTATTTCTGTTGCACTCTGAGTTTTTAATTTTGATCACCTGGTTTTGATTCGAGAGAGCTGCTGCTGCTGCTGAAATATGTCATGGGCAAACAGAAATATAGTTGTGGCTTCGAAATTTCCTCAATCAAATATGGTGCGGTATGTATATCATCGATTGATTGATTGTATGAGTGGTTACCTCTTGGAGCTTTCCCAATTACAATAGTAAATGACCATCATGTCTCGAGAACTGTACTTTGGCTTCCTTTCTATCCGTACAAAACGAGAAACAGACAGGAAATCAGACGAGAACGTGAAATCGTGATTTGTTTGATTCTTACGGAATATCACATCGTCGCGTTTCTACAATCGATCAATCAATCAATTGAATAATTTGACGGGAATTCAACAGGCCTGAGTGAGTTAGCTTCATAAAGGCGCAAGTCTAGATGTTTGAGTTTGAGTTGTTTTTTATATGCTTTGATGGTGGGTGACTGTTACTTTTTACTTGAGAACGTCTCGTTTTTCAGGTTTTGTATCGGGTAAAACAGGGTGCTCCTGAGGCATGGTATCAAGGCGTTCTCGTGTCGGAGGCCAAGGGGCTGTTCACGGTGGATCTGCAACTGACCCCACAGCGTCGCGTCCATAGCGCGATTGAACAGGTACATGCCGCGAGTCGAAATACTGAGAAATACGCGTAAATTGCACAATTCTGATGTTGTTTTCCTCGGTTTGATCAGATGCGGACTCCCCAGGCGAAGGTGGCGGTCTCTCCGATCTCCATCTTTAAAGTGGCATTTCCCGTGCCAGATGGAGCGGTCAACGAAGCTACGGACGAACGTCATTTGACAATGTTTTCGGATTTCGGCAAGTTTGACTACGTCCGCTACGACCCGGATTTGAAGATCATCGTCGTCATGGTAAGATTGGATTGATTGATTGATTGATCAGGCGTCTTGATTTTAAATTTAATTAGAAACAGCTTTGTTTACCTTATTTTTAACACCCAAGTGGGCTTTTTAGTTGACGCTAATTGTATTCTTGTGTTTGCAGGTTTACGGGAAAGCCGGTGTTCATCGAGCGGAGATCTTGGCCGACATGCATCTCACCCATGCGTAAGAGCAGAATGATACTTTACTCCGGTGGTTTCTCTGTCAACTTTTTGGTGGTGATGTTAATTGTCTCTCTCTCTCTCTCTGTCTTTGCAATCAGCATGCACCGTCAGAACATTCGCGACGAAATAGCCAAACTGAAGTTGGAGCACTTTGGCCCGGACGTCAGCGACATCTCTGGCAGCTGTCGTGCGGAATTTGTCGTACCCCTCCAGTACCTCAATAGAGTCGTTGGCAATCAGTACTGCAACGTTGTCCGCGCTCGGCAGCTGCCGGGGATTGTCCGCGTCCTGCTGGACAGCCGCACAGGTCACATCACCATCATCGCCGCCAACGAGGATGCTTTGAAGCAAGCTCAGGAAAGTTTGGACGTCGTCAAGGTCGGTCTCTCTACCCTTCACTGTCTTTTCAGCAGGTCTTTGCCTCATTTTTCTCTCTGCATTTCACTGATGCCTTTGTTTACTTCCAGGATGTCGTTTACATCGAACAATTTTGGGTCGGCCATATCATTGGCCGTTCAGGTGAGTTGGGAAAATAATGTTGAGTGGAACCCGAGGCCGATCAATCAATCAATTAATCAAGCACCGGCGTCACCGGACCGGGGGCGATCAATCAACCAATCAACCACTAGCCCCACAGGACCGGGACCGATCAATCAATCAATCAAGCCTCGGCGTCACCGGACTGGGGTCAATCAATCGACCAATCAACCAGTAGCCCCACAGGATCGAGACCGATCAATCAATCAATCTACCATTAGCCCCACAGGACCGGGACCGATCAATCAATCAACCAATGGCCCATCGGCCCGGGGTCGTGCCGTGCCCATTGATGGGCTGTACCGCATTGTTATTATCATTTATTTAGGCACCAACATCAACGAAATCACTCGCACCGCCAATCTCCTCGGACTGACGCTGTGCGATAACGCGGAACAGCTGGCCAGCTTCAACCTGCCGTTCGAGTGGCGCGACGGCTTCGTCCCGGCCGTGCTGACGGGCCTGCGAGCCGACACGGACGCGGCCAAGATGCTGATTGAGTATCAGGTGGATCACAACCGCGAGATGGAGGAGGAGCGCCGGGTGATGGAGGAAGAACGCCGACAGCGTCTCGGGCAGGAGCGCCGCGGCGATCGCCCCTTCCAGCATCCGCAGCAGCGTGGCCAGTTCAGCCGTCAGCAGACCGATGAGCGTGAATCGGTGGACGGAGGCGTTGTGGTCGGCGGAAAGCTCTCGGACGCTTCTTTGAACGGTCGTCAGGAGTCGTCGCACCACGATCAGCAGCAGCAGCAGCAGACTCTGCCGGTGGCCGGGCGCTCCCACGAAGATCGTGTGGGAGCTCCTCATCAACAGCAGAACCGGGGAGGCTATCCGCCCCGTCGGGATGAGCGTGGCCAGCAGCAGGGGCAGTTCAACGGCCGTCGCGATCAGCAAGCCGGTTTCGGTGGACCGCGTCGTGACGGCGGCCCCCGAGAAGATAAGCGGAACGGTCATGGCGAGGCTGAGCCGGCGTCCAAAGACTGGCCGGAATTGGGCGGCGATGCCGGTCGTCGGTCCAGTGGGCAAGGAACGGAAGGAGAAGTTGCACGAAAGGTACGATTTGCGCTAAATCATTGAGGGCGGTAGAAAAGGTGCTTGAACATATCTTTTTATGAAGGATGCTCCGCGTGGGTCGCCTAATGGAGTTGTGCAGAACGGTGGTGCCGTGGAGATTAACGGCCATCCGGAGGGCCGTCGACCGATCAACAACGCCCCAGCCGGCCCTGGTGGGGGTGGGGGTGGTCGTGGCGGTGGCCGAAGCGGCAGCGGACGCAACCGCGGCATCAAAGGCAACAGCCAGCCTCGTTCGGACAACGATGGTGGTGTGGCTGCTGTTGCTCGCGCCAAGCCCCACACTGACGGTCAGACTGATCTGCCAAATGGACAGCTTAACGGACTGGGCGGCGGAGAAGATGTGGATGGAGAAGGATTCAAGCCGGTGACTGCCCGCGGTAAACGTGGCGGAAATCGTGGTCAGCGAGGGGGAGGAAATGGCGTTGCCAATGGTTGGTCTTCTCCCTGATCCGTGCTTTTTCATGACGCCCTGTAATCTTATTTCGGTGCTCTATGTGTAGGTATCCGTCCAGCCCCTGAAGAGCCTCCTCAAGTACGTCCATATGTGATACGTCTACCTGTCTGTCTGTCTGTCTGTCTGTCTGTCTGTCTGTCTTCCTGTCTGTCTTCCTGTCTGTCCGTCTGCCTGTCTGTCTGTCTGTCTGTCTGTCTGTTTGTCCGTCTGTCTATCTATCTGTCTGTCGTGTTTTCGTAGGATATTGTATTGCATCGTTGTCTTGTCGATGTTTGATATGTCCAATATACATTCCAGAATTGTTTGCCCACTCTCCTATGCATATATTTTTAATTTGTGCTTTTGGTTTTTCCTTAGGCGCTGAGTCGCTGAACGTAGTCTAACCTGCCTTTATTTCCCTCCGGCATTTGTTTGCTTGAACCAATCAGTTACCACCAACAAGACCCCTCGCACCCTGTACGATAAAGAGTAAGTTCGAGCTGCTTGGTGGACACATATAGAACACGCACCACTTGCGCAACACGCCTGCAAGAAGACGGTATCTGTCAAAACGAGTGTGAGGCCTGCTCCGTGTCGTCTTCCCAGTTTCTCTTTCGGTTGTGTTCATTTTTTTCTCTTTTCTCTCTTTCTCCCTCTCACGACTTATCCCGTGTGGAGGGGTGCTCTTTTTTACACACGCAGTCACACTGGTGAACGTAGAGTTGAAGATAGTCGCGATAGTGCCTTTGAGCAATACTGCACTGAGAACTGATTGACGCCTTGTGTTTTTCAGTTCTTTAATACCAAACCGACCCCTTTTTTTGTGATGAGTCCAGGTAGCAAGCGCTGCACCAGTCACGGATATTTTTCTTTTTTTTTCTACGTATTGGATATATCAAATCTTTGAAGTAAAGCTCGATTACCTCTACTGTTTCAGAGTTTCCATGCCTTTGTCTAGACATTTACTGTTAACATGTTAACCAAATTACCATCGTAGGGACAAATATACGGAAAAGCACGACTGTACAATCAATCAATCAATTGAGCACTGTAGGACAAATACACGGAAAAGCACGACTGTACAATCAATCAATCAATGGAGCACTGTATGGACAAATACACGGAAAGCACGACTGTACAATCAATCAATCGACCACAAGGAGTAAGCTGTAAAAAATGAGCCAATCAAAGAAGAGTGAATCAGATTGAACGTTCAATCGAGTGCAGGGCCATAACGAAAGAGGCGGGGCTCATCTGTCCCTTGAGATCGCGAGCATACGGTAACAATTCAAATCACCTGCTGGAAATACTGCGCGGTGCGTAGATCTCACGCGGGACGGGAAAGTGCTTCGTGAAAGGTGTTCGCCTTACTGGAGCAGTGAATGAGATTTTCCCTCCCGATCGGAGAGGGTTTTTTTTCCGCAAATACCTGTACATAAATCATGATTTTACATTGGGGTCTCGGGCTAGAAATCACATTGCAGAAATGACCCATAGCTCCGCCCCCTGGCACCCACATATGATTCCGCTGATGTCAATCGATTCCAAATCAAATTTGTGGTATCAGCGCTGTCATTCTCTCGACAGTTGATTGGTAGAGTGACTGACCCGTGTGTATGAGCAATGCGCACTTTTCGCTGCACCCCGTGCGCTGCGCATTCTCTCGACAGTTGATTGGTGGAGTGACTGACTCGTGTGTTTGAGTATTGCGCACTTTGCGCTGCACCCCGTGCACTGCCCATTCTCTCGACAGTTGATTGGTGGAGTGACTGACCCTTGTGTTTGAGCAATGCGCACTCTGCGCTGCACCCCGTGCACTGCGCATGCGAATGTAATGGTTGATTGGTTGATTGTGTTCCAACTTGGAACCGCCATATTCCCCTCAGTTTTGACTTTCCTCACCGAATTTTGTTTAATCGATGCCGAATTCAGAAATTCTACTGTATGTATACTGTGATATAACTATAAATTAAAATCAAATCAAATTTATTCATTACAAATCAGAATTGAGCTTGACTTCCTCCCCGAAAGACTCCTCGTTACCAAAACTAAAAAAATCAATGGGAGAAATCCTGTTTCAGGCGCAAAAATCAACTATCAATTGATCGCATTCTTGTGCTCCATTGTTGCAGTGTTGCAGTGAAGTGCTGTCTGAGGCAGAAAAAGAAAAAAAAGGAATACACGAAGGTCTTCCTATTACCAACGCACTAGGCAACACGTGGTTTACGGATCTGTAACCTGTACTTTAGAATGATGAGTTGTTATTCTTTTGTGTCAAACGAAAATACTCCATAATAAATTAAAGTAATATTCCCCAGTTCTGACTGAAGTGTTACTCAATGAGAAATGGCGACGGTGAAGAAACAAATACCACCATCATCGGCACCGTTAGCCAGTCGATGGCACAGGTTGAGCACACACCTGCGAGGACCGCATCTTGTTCCTCCGCCCACTGGTCAGAAAATTTTGCACTTACCCAACGGATGGCCGCAGCCGGAGCTGCCGTTGTTTCGCCGTTTGGAATACAGGAATAAGCTGCCACTTCCGTCGTGGTATGAATGGAAGTTGTCTACCGGTCAAGCTGGCATGGGCTTTACACCCAAATGGCAAGGTGAGTCATTCTGTCTGTTTGTTCGTTTGTCTGTCTGTTTGTATGTCTGTCTGTCTGTTTGTCTGTCTGTCTGTCTGTCTGTCTGTCTGTCTGTCTGTCAGTCTGGTTATTTGTCTGTCTGTCTGTGTCTGCACGTTAGGTAGGCAATCAGTCTATCAGTGTGTCTGTCTGCCTGTCTGTTTCACTGTTAGCCTCTGTGCCCACAGTCATCTGTGTGTTGACTTCCTTGTGAGGTGGACTGCCTCGTTTTTTCCTGCGTAACCTTCATTATGTTGCTTCCGATAAATTTTCCGGCATTTCAGGGGCGGAATTTGATTCATGGGATCCGGAGGCACACCTCTACGATTTTAAGTACCATTCACTGAACGACCCTTCACTATGGCGATTCTGTAATGTACCCAGCCGGAAAGCGATTCTGCTACATCAAAATTTGATCACCAAAGAAGGGGATGTGCAGGTGGGTTTGAAGGAGTACAACCAGTGGAGGCAGGACTTGTTCCGGCTGCAGTTACAGCTGGTCAATAAGAAACGGAAGATCGCCGACCGCAATCAGCTTTGTGGAATGATCAAAGATATGTGAATAGTAGTTAGAACGCAAATATTGTAAAAGAATTGATATATGAGATGTACAATCAGGAGCACGGATAATAGAACATCAGCAGACGCACGGACAGACAGACAGACAGACAGACAGACAGACACACCGACACACCGACACACCGACACACCGACACACAGACACACAGACACACAGGAACAGATAGCATGGAGTCACATGGACAATGTTATTAAACTGCTAGTAACGTTTTGACTACGTTCAATGCAATAAAATTTTGTTTTTTTTTAATTAGGCTTCATTGATGCCATCTATACCGCATCACCAGCTTCCGAGGAACTCGATGAGCCAGCAATCGAAAACAGTACTTCAAAGGACCCTGCCGCAGTCACACCCGCAAAAGTCAAATCTGCTAAAGCTGGCAAACCGGTAGCATCGAAGACCTGCAGGAAAAAGAAGGGATCTAGCATATCTGAGCATCTGGAGGTGGGTCCGATGAACAAATACGAAGTGACCGACGAAATGGCAGATCCCGTCTTCGACAGCAAAGCCGAAACGGACGCTCTGCTCGTTGAACTGATCCGTCTGCACGGCTTCACGCATCAGATCCGTATGGAAACGGAAAAGTTCAACCAGATCATCATCAAGGCCAAATTGGCCATCCGCACGAAACACCATCGCGACCATCTGATCGAGAGACTCGAGAAGAAATACGCCGCGGCAGCAGAACGGAAACGCCATTTGAATGTCGACGTGGCGCGGGAAGAGCGCCAGAAGCAGCTGCAGGGTGACCTAAAACGACGGGTCGCTTACCAGAAGGTTATGGAGAAGCTGGATAAGGGCATGTTCGCGACGGCTGAGAATCGCAGGGCGATGAGGGTGGAGGCCTGGAAGAACTACTTCTGCAAGCGACATCGATTGAATGAACCCATTGTGCCGTCGGGACGAGAGTATGATGAACAGTATAGGAGCCAGCTAATTCAAGAGGAGGATAGACGTGGTGCGAGGGTGAAGAAGATCCGTAAGGCGGACAGGCGAGGCAGTGATGGTAAGTTTTTTTAGCTTGTCTGTTTGTATGTTTGTCTGTCTGTCTGTTTGTCTGTCTATCTGTCTGTCTGTCTGTCTGTCTGTCTGTCTGTTTGTCTGTCTGTCTGCACGTCTTTCTGCCTGTCTGTCTGNTGTCTGTTTGTCTGTCTATCTGTCTGTCTGTCTGTCTGTCTGTCTGTCTGTTTGTCTGTCTGTCTGCACGTCTTTCTGCCTGTCTGTCTGTTTGTCTGTCTGTCTGTCGTCTGCCTGTCTGCCTCTGTCTGTCTGTCTGTCTGTCTGACTGTCTGTTCATCTTTTTGTTCCTCCATGCGTCCGTCCACCTGCTTGTCTCTCTCACAGTTTACATGCTGATTCGATTACCAGGTAGCGAACATCCCCACAAGGACGTTCATGCTCACGAAAAGAACCTCGTTCACATCAAAGTTCACGGCCATCCCCACCCCGAGTGCAGTGCCCACGGCGACTCTCATTGGTCAGGTCACTCCAACAAAACCGATCTCGACTACCATCTCGATGTGGACGAAGAAGATCTCGAAGTGAAGGTGTGCCACAAGCACGAAAGAAACCCCGAACACATCCGCATCCACGGTCATTCGCATCCGGAGAGGAGCGGTCATAACGGCTCCCACTGGCATGGACACACTGGTCATGACAAGGCAGACTATGAAGAACCGACCCAGTCCGAGGAACCGACCCAGTTGGAGGAACCGACCCAGTCGAAGGAACCGACCCAGTCGAAGGAACCGACCCAGTTGAAAGAACTGACCCAGTCCGAGGAACCGACCCAGTCCGAGGAACCGACCCAGTCGAAGGAACCGACCCAGTCCGAGGAACCGACCCAGTCGAAGGAACTGACCCAGTCCGAGGAACCGACCCAGTTGAAGGAACTGACCCAGTCCGAGGAACCGACCCAGTCCGAGGAACCGACCCAGTCCGAGGAACCGACCCAGTTGAAGGAACCGACCCAGTCGGAGTACTACCGGGATCATCCGCACAAGGACGTCCACTGGCATGAAAAGGACCCCGTTCATTTGAAGGTCCACGGTCATCCGCATCCGGAGAGGAGCGGTCACAACGACTCGCACTGGCACGGGCATACTGGGTATGATGTGCCGGGATTGAAGACCACGCCCAGCCATCTGGACGTGGAGTCGAATACTAGTATTTCAGGGAAGCCTTCTGGGGTGGGTCATCTGTTCAGGCAGAATGCCCCGAGCCCGACGGATTCCAAGTCACTGAAATCGATGGAGACACTTATGGTGCCGAAAAATTTGGAAACAGGTAAACTGGTCAAACCACCCACAGTTTAACCCTACTTGTTAAATGTTGAAGTATCCGTAAAACATTAAAAATTAAAACCAGATCTTCATTTTTGTATATATTATTTTTTATTTATTTTGCTACTTCTTTACTTTAAATTCTTATTTTCATGTGCTTCAATATCAAAATCTTTTATTGAAGATGCTGATTTTTTAACGCTGGCAACCATGACTGAGAATCAGGATTTTGTATTGGCCAAATGTTCTTTCCTGAATTTCTGCCTGCAAAATTGTCTGTTGAATTGAAGTCTGATAAAACAATATCAGTAAGATTTTTTTTAAAGACCTTTTTTCCTGTTTGCAGCATCCAGTCATTTAGAGGTGGACTCTGCCAGCAGTCTGGTGGAGAAACCGTCGGCACTCGGCCACGGACGCTACCACCATCGACCGCAGAGTCCCATGGAGGAAAAAGGCTTGATAGAGTTCACGGCCAAGGATGAGGGACTGTCGAAGGAACAGAGCCTACTGGGCATCGATTCGGCAAATAGTCTGGTGGACAAGCCCTCAGCGCTCGGTCACGGACGCCTGGTTGGACCGATTGGGTCCCAGAGCTCGTTCGAAATGGATGTGGAAGAGAAAGAGCAGGATTACGAGACGAAAAAGGCCTTGAGGCCGTTGAAGTCGGCGTTGTCTAAGCCGGGTGGTCGGGGGGAGAGTCAGCATATGAAGATTACATTTGCACCGGAGGTCGCGGATGACCCGGCGGAGCCGACTGCCAAGAGGAGTTCTGAGGTGTGGGAATAGGGTTTGACTGACCGGCAGACAGATAGACAGACAGACAGACAAACAGACAGACAGACAGACAGACAGACAAACAGACAGACAGACAGACAGGCAGGCAGGCAGACAGGTCGCCAGGAAGGAAGGTAGGCAGATTGAGAAGAATAATTATGAAGATTTCAAATTGCAGCCTTTTTTCTTACAATTTGTCTAACGACTGGTTTTTTTTTAAACATGCAGGTTCTTTTGGATCTCAACGCGCCTCCTGTGAAAGAAGTCCTGAGCCATAAAACGGATGCAACCTCTGGTATTGGAGTTCGGCGGGACAGTATTCCAGTTGACGTTCGTAAGCTGATGCCTGTTTTCAGTTGTTGGTGCTTGCGGTCACTCTTTTGAAATATTCCAACAATAATGGTCGTGTTTTTGCCTTCATTCAGCATTGCGAGCGGCAGAGTCGATGACCAGCATGCCGGTAATGACGGGCAGTACCACCTCCGACATACACGAAGAAGAAGGTACACAGTTCCGACAGCGCTCGGCTTGCCTTTCCCTATAATCTAACATTTATTAATCAAGGGCTCATTTATTATTAATTAATTATTAATTAACGGCTCATTTATTATTTATTATTTATTAATCAAGGGCTCATTTATTATTAATTAATTATTAATCAAGGGCTCATTTATTATTAATTAATTATTAATCAAGGGCTCATTTATTATTAATTAATTATTAATTAACGGCTCATTTATTATTAATTAATTATTAATTAACGGCTCTTCGTCTGTACTCCAGCGCATGAATATTATCCGCACTACATTACCGCCGATGACCGCCATAGAAGGAGACCCCATTCGCCTCCGTGTACAGCCAAAAGTCGCACGCGGAAAGAGAAACCAGCGGGTGAAGCCGTCAAAAAAGCAGGCACTACTTATATTATTATTACTAACCAATAGTTACTAACCTAAATCAGTTAGCTGTACAATTATGTCTATGCCAAGCAAAAACTAGCATCTATAAATCTTTTTTTATGTTTCCAGTTGGGTCTCCGTCTCCGGTCATGAACGAAAATTCCGCTGAAATGCTCCATCTGAAGAGGGAGAAATTTAAAGCGCCCGAAATGGCGGACGCTGACATTGAAGCTGCGGCGATGCTTACCTTCACCGGTCAATCTCCCACTGTGATTGCACCCAAGATTGCAATCTCGGTCACCGAAACCCCTTCTAGCGATCGAGTACAGGACACAGATCAACTTGAGGTATTCTGCTAACAGATATGGATCATGTTTACGGACAGACAGACAGACAGACAGACATACAGACAGACAGACAGACAGACAGACAGACAGACAGACAGACAGACAAACAAACAAACAGACAGACAGACAGACAGACAGACAGACAGACAGACAG
>LRSR01011775.1:0-50419 GCA_001579985.1 Hypsibius dujardini
AAACTGTACGGGAACAAATGATCAAGATGGAGAAAGGTCAGATGAAAAACATAACACAATGCCCACAGGCAGTGACCTTCATACCATCTCGCCCTCGGCATAGGTGTAATTGAATGCGGTCAGTGTCATGTTGCGCCATTTTCGGGAAAAGTGAGCCGCTTCACTGCCCTGATGCAGGGCCGGATCATCCGGCGCTAACAGCAGCACTGATTGGAAGGCTTCGTAAGCTGCCTGATGATGACAAAGGGCAAGAAGTGACCGATACATTGCTTTTTTCGTTTTCAATAGACGGTTTTTGAAAGAAATGTCGCCAAGCTAATTGGAATGGGAACAGACCTCATCATGTTGATCGAAATGCTGCCAGGTGAAGTTGCCAATGATGTTGTGGTGATACGGCTCGAGAACGACGTAAACCTGAAGAGGAAGTAGAGAAAGACGACGAGGTTTAAACTGATAAACCACATGGAAAAGCCTTCTGTGCTAGCAATGGCAAAACTAAACGAAACTAAAGTAAAACTTAACTAAAATTTCTATTAGCTTTTTTTAAATTTTGTTTCTTTCAATTCAAATTTTAGTTAATTAAAAATACCAGTTACCGGTTGTTGACCAAGCTTAGTTTTTACCATCCGTATGCGGTGCCACGTACATAGTCTTTCCCGGTGCGATTGACCGAGTGTGCGTGAATCTAAAGATAAGTCGAATTTGCAATTGACATACGCTTACACCTGTGGACAGAAAAATCGGGACGCTTAATTTCTCAAGAGGAAATTTTTTACCACAAGGCTGCAGGCTATACAAAAAAGTGCTTTGATTTGAGGCGGAAATAGTTGGCCACAAGATTACACTGCGCATTTGCGCAACACAGATTGCCCGTGTGGTCGTGTGGCTGACTATTTCCACCTCAGATCCAAGCAGCCTGTAGCCTTGTGGTAACAAATTGCCGCTTAAAAAATTGAACGTTCTGATTTTTCTACGCAAAGGTGTTTGATGGTTTAATAGATGCATGTATCACACCATAAAGGTCCGAAACGGTTCAGCGTGACCAAAAAACAGCAGAACTGGAAGACAAACAAGAGCATTACTTCACACGCGATAATTGGAGCATTCGGATATCAAAAATGTGAGTTTTGAGTAGTAGTCACATTTACAATGAAAGATATTAGGATCTACAGAAATATTGCGTTCATCTAAAAACTAAAACAATTTTCCTGTGGAACATTGCTAGATTCCTTAATCTATTTATGATGTGCTCTAAATGGCAGTTGGCCTATCGGATTTTTAAGAACGGTTTTATAGCACTCTTGCACTGATTTTGGTTGCATAATGGCATAATTGTTTGGAAAGAACCAGACAGATTTCGGGGAGGGATCCCGAACTGCCGGCTCTAGGCTACAAGTCCCCCTTCCCTTTCCCCTTTTTGTCCTCCCCTTTTCCAGTTTCCGATGTTGACCAATGTCTGCTAACTCGATAAAATACGAATTAATTTTTTAGAGTCGTTATTGCATCCTCATCACAAAAAAGGTTCAAACCCTAAATATTGAACATTGCCCGAGCGAGTGCGGAGTGAAACGCCCACTTCGATCTCCACTCTCAAGGGTTATATTCACACCATTTATTCGGCCAATGTCCAAATCTCGGGGTTTTTACATTAAAAGATTAAGGAACAATTTGGCTTTCCAAAATTATCAAATTTGTTATGATGACTCAGAGGGAACTTTGGCCAGCACTCGTAAAAGCAACAGGGAATAAAAGGGGGAAAAGAAAGGAAAAGGGGAATGGGGACTGGTGGCCTTTGTCCGAATTGCCTTACCGCGACTAATTTTGGGGAACAATTCGAGAGTTCTCAAATTCTCTTCTTTCTTGCTGCAATCAAGCATTGCACTGGTCAGCTGAAAGCCAGGCAGGAGTTCAAAGTGCTCGACGATGGCGTCAGCGGCGCTGTGGAAGACCGGACTGGACGCGTGGTCCAGCACGACGAACAACGACGACCAATTGTACTTGGCGACAAGGTCCCCGTACACCTCGGTGGCCAGAGATGCGCTGAAGGAAGTGGTGGTCACCCAGGTCGGGCTTTCCACCTTGTTTTTGATGTTCGCTCGGCTGGAACCGCTGCAAGGAAATCAGATGTCCAAACACGTGTGTAGGAAAAAATGGAACATGCTGTAATGATATGGTGATATGACTTCACACCAAGTTATGAGCAGGACGTTCCAATTCTTGGCGAGATAATTTGTGGGCAGATCTTCCGGTCCACCTGTTAGACAGTAAAGATATGTACAGAACAAAAATGTAGTGCAATTAAAATGCAGTTAAAACGCAATTAAAGTAGTTACTATTTAACATAACCAAGAACGTACTTTTTATAAATTAAACTAGATTTTGTTAGCTTATTTTATGTTTTAGGTTAGCACTAAATTCGAAATTGCGGCACAAAATTATCAGCAGAACACAGTTGAAATTACAGAAGCTTTATCCAGCCAAGTTGAAACAGATTTCTTTTGTACATTTTTTATTAGGTTCCCACTTTCCTGATTATTCCAAACCATTTTTTTATGGAAACCCATGATTCCCTTTACCAGGTCATGTAACCATTATACAAGATTCGGAACTCAAATGAAAGCTAAACGAATTAGTATCGACTAGGGCGTGAGAATCTCAATATTCAAACTACTGAAAAATCTACAATCTGATGGCTTCAAAACGTTTGATTTTTGTTTCTTTGATGTGCCCCTTTGAAATTGTTTTAGTTTCGTTCGGCCCTTAATTTCCCTCCTGAAATTCCTGGGAAAGTGCAAGTGTTGTTAGCCGGACAGTGGACAGTCGTCGGTGAACAAAATCTCGGGATGACGGTATCATTGGAGCTTGCACCAAAACAACAACGAAAATGAGTATTTTTTTATTCTGACTTGAATGGAATACTCGGTTTGTGCTCTGAAATTTGAAATGTTTGAGCGGATGAATACTTGAAGTCTAAGTTAGCCATTATGAGCCCCCAACCAGCTTGGATGTGAAATGGTCTGAAAACTCTGATGGAAAAAATGCAATCAGGTGACGTGGCTCCTTGTCGGGTTTTTTGTTTAAATTTTTGCAACTTTTTATCTCAAGTGCATTCACGGCATGTTTAGGTTCTGATTAGGCAAGAGAAGTTGACAGTGGCTGCAACAGGTTGCAGGAAAAGTGTTCGTTGGTATCTCCGAATTCAAAATGGCTGCCTGACTCTTTTTGATTCCCACCCTGATTTTCCCTCCATTGATTTCCCCCACCAAAAGAGTAAAATTCCTCAGAATTATAAAGTCGATTTTACATCATTCGGCAAATTTTGAAGTTAAAAAACGACGTACTTCTTACGCTAGAAAAAAACCGTTTTGAAAATTTGAAAAAATGGGTCATCCAACTTCAAATCTAATTTTGTTCTGAGTTTTGTAAAAAATTGTAAAGATATTACTCTTTCACATATCAAATTGATCTAAATTTTTGATTAGACAGTTTGGATGGATTGTTCCGTGCTTGTTGACGACGCAGAACGAGAAAAAGAATACTGTCTCAACTTGGCTGGATAAAGCTGCTGTATTTCAAACCCTCCTAAGAGCTTAAAGTAAAGATCGTAAATAGGGTTCATATTAGTTTTGTTATCTTGAGATCAACCCTGTTATATCACAAAATACTAAAGAAATGTAAGCAAGTTGTCTTATGTTCCTCTGGCTCTCCAGAAAGGAACGGAAGAACGGAACAGACGGGGCGTCATCCGTCTGCGTCAAGGTTGTCAAGGCACAAAACAAGGAACTCGTCGTGATATCATAAGTCGAGAAATTGACCTCAAATAGAAACTCGTCAGCGTCTGCACAAATCGGAACAAAGACCCCTCGCGGTAGGACCAGTGGGTGGGCAAATGGGAAAAATGCATTTTTTTCCAAAACTGAACCCAAAATTCGGCCTATTGTTCCTGATGATTGTAAAGTTGTGGAGAGGTGGAGTTCTGTTTTCCAAGGCCCCCAGAATTTCAAAACATTTTCGAGTATTTCAGTTTTTTCATTATATTTTAGGTTTGTTTATGTTCATTATGAACTGTCTATCAAAATTGCAAATGATAAATTAAAAGCATCCAGGATGATCCAAAGTTTGACGGAAAAAAGTGAAGTTTTGAAAATGTTCCAAAATCCAGGAGGCCCTTGGAAATCAGATCCCAACACTTCAATTTTCCATCGAATTTGAATTATTCTTGATGTTTCTAATTTATCATTTGCAGTTATTGATATGGAGCTTAAACTGAACACGACCAAACCTAAAATTTGATGGAAAAACGGAAATTCTGGAAAATGTTTGGAAATTCCGGGGGCCTTGAAAAATAATCCCCCACAAACAATCCTTTTAAAATGGTCAAGAACAAAAAGCCGAATTTTAGGTTCAATTTTGAAACAAATGCATTTTGCCCCTTTGACCCTTTGCCCACCCCACTTCCACCCCACTCCCGGCCTTTCCATAAGGGGCCTCGGTTCTGACTTTTAAGGATCTTAAACGGAGCCTTCTTCTCAAACACTTAACCTCTAAATGGATTATTTGTGAGCAGCTCAGGTGCATGATATTCATAATTCATTCTCTTACCCGGAAGGACAATAACCGCGACATGGACGTTCTCCAACCGTGTCAGGTAGTACCACTTAGCCAGCATGTCGTCCGAATAGTCCGGCATCGCATCATCATCCACGATGGAACTGTTGTAGAGCAGGGTCAGAGTCATATTCAGTACGCCGATGTATTCAGTCTCGGCGAACTCCTCCAGCGCCGTCTCCATGGCCGCCGCGGTGAAGGCCAGCGACGTGGTCGAGGTGGTCGCCACCGTGCCCAGACTGACCACCTCCACTTGCAGCACACGCTGCTGCTCGTTCATAACCGACTGCAGGACGGTAAGCATCAAGATAGCCGAATAAGTTCTGTCCATTATTATTTCACTTTTTCCTCTCCTCAGATGTCTGCAAAAAACACATGAGCACAAAAAAACTAATTTAGACCCACCGATTTCTAATTAAAAATAACTCACAGAAGACCGTAAATAAATGGATGAATTATTTGTTTGTCAGTACAAGTATGTAGTAAAAAAACGAATTTAAACCCACCGATTTCATTTAAGAATAACCCGCAGAGGACCGTAGATAAATGAATTATTTGTCAGTACAAGCATGTAACAAACGCAAAAAATGTAAACCGGCAGAAGTATAAGACAGGCGCCAGATGGTATGACGTTATCCTAGAGCATATCTTGCATTTCCGGTCCATTCTAACTAACCATGAACCTTTTGCCTAATATACTTTGGTATACTTCAGGGATTAAGAGCGTGAGAGGGAATCAGTGTAATTACCGTGATCCGCAGCTGACAAACGTCATATCGCTTACGTCTCGGCGAATTGGTTAATCACCACAATGTCATGCCAATTTTCTACGCCCTTTTCGTGAGAGGTCGTACTTACATGCATTGCATTGAAACAGCCGTCATTATTTATGGGGAGAAGGATACGGATCAGCGAGTAAATAAACTGTACTTAATTGCTCCTTCATCCGAATTACTATAGTAGATGCAACCGCGTCCTTTACGGTTCGATTTCTACATGATCTCGAAAGAGGGGGGAGCGGCGACGGTGGTTGTTTGTGACGTGGGTATTGTGAACGGAAACCAATTCGCGGTATATGACAGTTTTTTTTCGAAAAAAAAGAGAGCAAACTTTTGTCAGAAATTAGACGCACATGACGCACTGATTTTTCTTCCATTTTCGCCCAATAGTTCGTTAATGCAGCCGGGTGAATGGCCACACCACCTTCGTGAAGTTAATCGGCCTAGCAATGCTTCTGTGTTGGGGCATTCATCTACGAATTAGGTGCCTGTAGGGACGCACGGCACGGGCCGGTGCCCCCAACCATCGTTTGCCCATGAGGCTTGCCATTTAGTCTCAAATGGCCTTAAGCAATTGTGACTCGGCTCTCAATTAGAGGATTCAGGGTAAATTTCGTTTTCCTTTAGCACTTTACCTTTTCCTTAAATGATAAATCCTTTTCCTTGGACTTTGAAGATTAAATTCTTAACGACTTGGGCCATTAATTTTTTTAGCGGTTTGACTAAGACCGTAGACCAATAAGCCAAATTAATTTTTTAGCGACTTGACCATAAACCATAGACCGTAAACCAATATACTAATATATACTATACTAATTAATGTTTTAATAGCTTATGGCTTCTAGTCTAGAACGTAGAACGTAAATACACGTAGGAAGTGATCACTTTTGTTTTGAGAAAAATAAAAATTTGTTGAAGGCAAAGAATTACTTGTTTAAGGAAAAGTTGTTTACGGGGAAGGAATATAGTTGTTCAGGAAGAAGGACTTGTTGTTTAAAGAACGGACTTAGTATTTAATGAAAAGGAATAGTCGTTTAAGGAAAAGAAAAATTGTTAAGGAACTGGAAATGTATCCTGAGCACAATTGGAGTAATCTTTCGCCCCGTTCTGTAACTCCTACTGTCGGTACTCAGTATCACCCCCTTACTACAGCGAACCCATCGCATCTCTCTTGAGAAATCTATTCGGTTCGCTGCCTTCCACACTGTAATTACATTCCCGTCAGTGGTATACTTTATCCCGTAATCAAATCTGGTTCTCAATCAAAGAAAGGCCCCTCTTTTAAGTCGCTAGTTGACCTCATGCATCCACACTCGCGTCAGGCGTGTGCGTAACAGAAGCTGTTAATCAATCGACAACGGGCTGATGTTCCCCGCAGTAACGCAACAACATCACAATAATCCAGTTTTTCAGTATTTGTAGGTACATGTATCTATTTTCTGCTAATGACCAACAGAAATGGTTGCAATGACGATTCAGCGTTTGTTATGCCGAAGAAACTGCTCGCGAAGGAGTTCTTTCGTTTTCCGCCATTTTATTTGGTGATGGGCGCTTTCTGTGCCCTGCCAAACTCCGATCCTGGACTGCTCGCGCCCTGCAACTTTTGCATATAAGGTATACATCCACACTGTTTTTTCAAACCCACCTGAATTATCAACGGGTTCAAAAAATGCTTAATCGGGCGGTTTCACTGTTGGAGAAAATATACGTCAAGAAATTTTCTTCTTACAAGCTCTCGCTCTTACGTTTACTATGCAAGTCTCATAGTTGATTCGACTTGACTAAAGAGCAACCCATACACAAAGCAACTTCTTCAAACACCCACGGTACCGATAATATGTCAGAGCAGTGCTTTAAAGATACCATTTAATTACTCCTGTCCGTACCATGTGGCTTTAAAACATAAATAAAATACTCTAAAATATACATATTTATCGGCCGAATGTAGTGAAAGGATATGGCACTGTCGGAGCAGCAGTCAAGTTTGTTTCCCAGACGATGCTTCAACCAGCCTTGCTGCAAAGAGTCACACACAAAATTGAGTTATTTTCTGTTTTGGGGAGAGAGGGAAACGGTTTTCAGATCGAATTTGAGGAGTTCTCTACATGCTAATGCCGCGATGCATTGCCCGAAATGACAATCGACAACACAGTTGAAGAGACGGATGAATAATTCACTCGTTCAATTAGCGGTTAGGTGGAAAAACAGCCCGCTCGATCATAGGGAAAATCTTTGAAAAGTACTCAGCATTTTGGCTAAATGCCAACCCTATGCCATTTTGCGTTTGTTAATTGGACGTTTCCAGAAAAAGCGATGTATTTGTAAACCAGTTATGCGAAAAATGTCAGGTTCTTTCATTTCCGGTTCCTAAACTCCGATTATGATTGTCAAACGACAAAAGTAGTTACGGCCATCGAATGTGACGAGTCGGGTCAGTTTTTCAATTTTCAAGAAGCTATTTTTTTCAAAAGGTTGTCGAGATTGCGGGTGCATCTACCGGGTTTTACGAACGACAGAGAACACAACAGACAGACAATTCAATTCTCTCTCAGACTGTGTGGCCAATCCAGGGATATGCATCACATTATAAAAACAGATAAAGCCGTTTTTATTTCGACCTCTCCCCTTTAAGGGGAGAGAGGAGAAATCCCCTCCCCTCTAAAATCGGTGATTGGATCATTTGATTAAGTGACCTGGCCTTTCAACATTTACATTTTAAACAATTTTAATGCCTTGCATTGCTCTTTCTTGGACTGCAATTTGAATGATTGATTTTGGTAAGGCCTTCAAAAGTGACGATTCAGTTTTCAGATGGAGAGTAAGTTGAATATTTTTAATGATTAACTACTAATTATAGAGCCGTAGTCGTAAGCATACAGAGCCGTTTCAGTTTCGATCAGAAAAGTGTTCCCCTCTCACCATGGTATTGTAGTGCTGGATTAAAAAGCAAAAATAAAAATTGACCTACCAAGTCTTCGTTCCCGGGGGAAAAGTGTCGCTCCGGCGCGTACGGGAAGAACCTCCCACGACCTTGTTCGTCGACGGTCTCACCACTGTGCTGAACGCCGACTAGACGGGCACACTCCTCCAAGCGGAGTTCCTCAACTTCGTGGTCGAGCAGATTGCAGCGCTTGGTGCGGAAACCCTCCTCCACGAGCAATTGAATGGCCCTCCGGCTAAAGACGTAGCCAGCTCCGCCGGACAGGAATCCTAAAGGAACAAAGCTAAACTAAACGAAAAAACTATACTGAAACTAAAATGAAACTTTATTTATTTTACTGGAATTTGTTTGTCAGTCAAACTAAACAAGCTAAAAGTTATAGTTACTAAAAATTAAATGGGAAAAATCTAAAATTATTCAACTAAGATTTCGACTAAAACTATTGTATATAATAATAAATAATAAATAATTCTTAGTGGTTGTTTTTCGTGGGTTAAAAAAAATGAATAGACTAATTTTAGTTTTTTTTCTCTTCCATCTCGATTCGGCCAAATCGAGCCTTATTACGGACAGAGGGAAGATAGTAAAGCCCCTTATACTAAAATCTTAAAATCGCCATTAAAGCCGTCCTTGGCTTACCTCCTTCCATCTTTTGCACGAACTCTGCACCGTAGTAGAGGGGTTCGTTCGTCGATTGGTTGGACAAGAAGTGCCGGAGATTCTCCACAATCACATACGTGTCGTCGTCCGCCTTCAGGAACCAATCGTAGTCATGCAGATGCTTGTATGAATACCTAAGAAAAGAGCCACGAAGAATTGTACTGTGGGAGACGCCCAGAGAACTCAATTGTAATAGTCAATTGTAACAGACAAGTGTAATAGTCACCGACAAAGATCATCAGAGGAATCCGTACCTAATCAAAGCCTGAACTTTGGGCCAGAGAATCTTTCGCGACTCGGTCCTCGGGACAGTGACGGTCCGCCATCCGTTCCGGCGCTTCGTACTGACCAATGCGAAGCCGTCGCAGCGCTTGCCCCAGGTCTCCATGATCGCCATGGCTCGCGCGTCGTTGTCCGCCTTATTCACCACCAGGCAGAGAATTCGGTTGGCGGTTTTGGAGGCTGACTGCCCGTTACTGTTGGAGACTATCTTTCCTATACCTGTAGATATACAAGCCGTATTGCTCACTTAAAACTTTTAGTAGTTCATTTCACTGAAATTCATTTTTCAGTTGAACTGAATAAGCTAAAAGTTTTATTTACTAAAACTTTAACTGAAAATTATTCTGTAACTAAATTAATCAACTAATTTCGACTAAAACTATACTGAAAATCCTTAGTGATTGTTTTTAGTTGACTAAAAAAACTAATTAGTTGAAATGGTTTATAAATTATGTTTCGTTTTCGTCAGTAATTCGACCAGCAATTTTACTATAAATTATGAGCAATTTCCTTTCGATTAGTTGTAGAGAAGTCAGTACGAGGAGCCAGACCAACTCTAATCAACCCTTTTTCTACTCTAATAATAATAATTCCTTGAAAGCCAGTAAAAAACATGACTCCGCCTATAGATATAGGTATTCAAGGACAAGTTTCTAGACACTTTCCAATATCAAATTTAATTTGGCATCTACTGGTTTTAACCAGATAATATTCGGGCCACAGAGGGCGAAGCTTTGATGTGATCCTAGAAAGCTAAGCCCGACATTTCAGTCCTCTGCGAAAAATACACCTAACTCCGCCCTCTCATCTCAAAAAAATATTTGGCTGATGCTAATCGATTTCAAACGACAATCTGAATTACAAAGTGTCAAGAAAAGTTAAGTTAAGTCATTAAAGAAAGTTCTTTAAGTATATAGGCGGAGTCCCACTCCTGTACAGGTATACCAGCATTGTTTATGAATATCCTTTGAGTAGACAAGGGATGCATGGCTACTTGTATTATTGCACTGTATCTCATTTTCTTTAGGTCGGTAAGCTTAACTCGAATTTATTCAATTTCATTTCGTTTCGAGAATGTTCTATCCAAAATTCAGGTTAGAAGCGACTAATATCAGAGACCTCTTTGTCAGTGTCCTCATGTCTGAATCCTCGACGAGCACGCAGGGTCTCATTTAGTATTAGTATAAAGTTATTAGCAACACAAGTACCTTCAACTTTATACTAAAAAAATGCTTTGACCATGTTCATAGCTTAGTGCTTACAACTGGGGAACAGGAGAGAGTACCTTGATGACCGGAGGTATTGGATGAACTACTTGCACTACTGCTACTCCAATAATCGTCCAGTTCCGGCCAGCTCATCACACTGTCCGAACGATGACTACTGTAGACGGTGAGCAGGCATACAATAGCGAGGCATACAAACAACAGGATTGAGACGAGCCGATTCATTTAAGCCGAAACATGCAATCGGGCCAGAACCAACTGTACCAAAAAATAACACATTGATCTTGGAAGATGGATGACAAGTTTGTCACGCTAATTCTCTGTTGATATCTTAAGAATGATTATTTTCCCACATCCTCAAAAAGTAAGCCAATTATTACGGCGACAAAAATTAGTATGAAGATATCCCGATCCGCAGATCCATTCACTTATTCCGGTGTAGTCGCAATAAGAATCCGCTAAAAAATGTGGACCAATCCCGGTCCGTGTCTTTCCGGTATACTGCGGCTTCTTAAAGGCTTTTCTTACTCAGTGCTGTAAAACCAACTAATAATCAGGACGATAACATATAGATTGCTGCGTACATATAGATTGCTGCGACGTTCACGGTAAGTCATAGATGTGTCTACACGTGGTGTGGCGCCCTGTCACTGACCTCTGCATGCACGCCGGCCGAATGACCCTCAGGCGGGAAAAGAGATTCTGCAAGGTCGGACTATCAGTATACCGGTATATGCAGCAGTTTCGGTCTGAGATCAGGTCTTCGCTCTCGTACACCACCCGGCACCGGGTAAATGAATACATACCGAGATGGGTTTCCAACTGGATTCATGGGGTACTACTATTAAACTGTCGAACTAGCGTAAAAAAAGGTCCAGGCAGAATCGGCGGATCGAGGAAGTTTTCGGGATTACGGCATGCGAATTCTGAATTAATGATTGTGAGTACGGTACTGTTTCCCTTATATCCGGTTGGTTTAACACCTACTCTGGCTTTAATGTTTTTGCCGTAAATTGTTTAGGCTGCATTGCAAAAACTTTGTTTGAAAAACAATTTATCGGAGTGAGAACGAACGGAGGAAGGAAGCACACAGGCAGACAGACAGCCAGCCAGCAAGCCATATACAGACAGTCAGACAGACAGAGAGTCCAACAGATAGACAAGGAGACTTACCGGTACATACCGACCGAGAGATAACCAGCGAGGTAGGCAGGTTGGCAGACACACAAACAGACAAACAGACATGGAAGAAAACCCAAACTGAATTGGTTCCTCGCCTCAACGCGTGAATGAAAAATGTATAAATAAATAAAACAGTCGACACAGCGATTAATTCACTGATTCAATGATTGAACCTGCAAGCCTGTTCCAGACACATACTTTTAACTGTCCGCAGGGAATGCCTGCGTCATATAAGGCTTACCAATGGGCAATAGTTAACCGGACGGGTAAATACAGTTTTTTAATGAATACAGACCATACCGGCACCTCGCGCTGCTCTCTCATCCGTCTGAACCAACCTCCACCAATCTCTTTGTACACAACCATGCAAAACAAAAGATTTTGAAATTCGGACTTTAAAATAACCCCCCGCTCGTAACTCCGCTAATAAGACATCCAACACTACCAGCAGTACACAGAAAAAGAAGAAGAAGAAGAAGTAAGAGGGTGTGAAAAGCGCTCTTGCGCTTCCTTCCACCGCCACCACCGACAGGTGGTATGTGGAAGAAAGAAGCCTGACAACAGCGACTGCGCGGGCATGATAAGCTAATGAATCAAAGAGAAGATAAATAACAAGAGAGATAGGCAGGAAGGGGGATGGGAATCGTCTCCCGAATCATCCCTCATCCATCCACAGACATTGTCAAGGGATGCGCAGGTATCTCTGCTTCCGCTCTGCTCAGGCATTTATCCCAATCCGCACCACCACCAACAACACCACCAACACCGGCAACAGTCCATCCACACAGAGAAGAATCCAAATCCCGTGTGTGTGAGTGAGTGTGTGTGTGTGTGTGTGTTCGGGGCGCAAAAAATATGCCAAGAGAAGCGGAGAAACCACCATCACCGACGATGTCGTCGCATGTTATCCAGTCCGAATCCATTCCGAAGTGTGTGGGTTGGGTATCCATAATGTCTCGGTCCCGTCGGCGGCGAGGAGACGAGTGCGGGAAATAAAAAGTGGTATGTCCAGCCACATTGGCGGTGGCGGCTACTTCTTGTCGTCGCCCTGATCGTTGGGCCGTGCCGAGGGTAGTGATTTATTCTAACGAGGAGGAAAACAAACATAATTTAATGGGCAGATAGATAAATGGCCAAACAGGTAGACACAGGTAGGCAGACAGACAGACGGACAGGCATACGGAAACAGACAGGCAGACAGCCAGGCATATAGACAGACAGACAGACAGACAGACAGACAGACAGACAGACAGACAGACAGATAAATGGGCAAATCTACCTAAAGGAAGTGAAAAAACAAGTAAAACAGACAAAGAGAGAGAGACCGGCATCTGCGGAGGAGATACACCGACCGAGAGACATGCAGAAATATACGCCTACACCCTAGCAGATAGAAAGGCAAACTTGTACACATAGATGAACAACTGACAGACATACAGATAGATTGTCGGTAGAAAAAGACATTTACAGACAATCACAGATGCTAACAAAGAGACAGATTGACAGACAGAGAAATCTAACAATAAGCATAAAGGGTGTACATGGATGAAGCTCAGCGGCGGTAAAAGAGATGGCGCTTACTCTGTCGGGACTGGATACGGAAGCGGCAGGCAATCCAGCAGCTCCGGGTCGCGTCATCAAATACTCTCGGAGACGGTGTGGAAGCAGGGCTTCCCTCACGTCGGGCTGTATTGCGAGCTCTGCAAAAAAAGCACGGGAATCTGCAATCTCCCGTTGATTTGTGTCTATCGATCTGATCATTAGAAAAACAGCTTTACCTTCTTCCGTGAAGTTGAAGAGTGCAGGCAGTTCGCGTCCATTTGGCAGCAATGCTCCCGGCTCTCGAAGATCATCGAAAAAGGGATGAGCACACGCCTGGAGCGGAGCAAGACGGGCGTTGGGAGTGTATTCCAGCAAACGGCTAATCAACTCCAACGCCTCCTGAGCAGTTCGGGGTCGAAATACCTACAAACGCATCAAACACACGACCCATCAACACATTTATCGCGTCTGTGCCTGCCTGTCTGTCCACCTGTATATTTGATCTGCTTGCCTGACTGTCTACCTGATTGTCTGTCTGTCTGTCTGTCTGTCAAGTTCATACCTTGGCCCACGGATGCGGTTTGATCTGGGGGAACTTGAATTCGGTGTAGTTAGGGTTCATCTCTCGTATCTGCTCCCTGGACGGGGTACCGAGGACCTTGATGATCTCTACCAACTGGTCCACACCGCTGTCGCCGGGGAAAATTGGCTGGCCGAGGAGCAGTTCGGCCATCACGCAGCCGGCCGACCAGATGTCAATCATGCAGGTGTAGTCGTTAGCGCCGAATATCAGTTCCGGCGCGCGGTAGTAGCGCGAGCAGATGTAACTGACGTTGGGCTCGCCCCGAATCAGGTGCTTCGCACTGAAATCACATTAAAAGAATTTTAAAATATCTGCATATTTCTAACTCTATTAAACAGTCACTGTGTCTGTTCGTCGGCTTGCTTGTGAAGTTGTCTGATTCACAAGATCCTTGATAAAGTTGAACTGTCTGTTTGAATCAATCAATCAAGTTTCCTCTCGATTAGTATTTGTCCGAGAGGTAGGTGACGACGGTCGAAGCCTAAATGTTTGCCTGCTTGGAAGTCTAGAGCCGGATTTCATGTCTGTCTGTCTGTCTCCATGTTAAAAAGTGTGACTTTCACTTAAGTAAGAATTCCTCAATGCTGAGTAGGAATCTATGTGTCTTAACTGCCTCGATGTCAGTCAGCATGTCGGTCAATCGGTCTGTTTGTTTGTTTGTCTGTCTGTCAATCGGTCTACCTGCATGTCAATCTTTCTGTATGCAGGAAAACGTACCTTCCGAAATCACACAGCTTGAGTACGGCCGTTTCCGGGTCCAGCAGCAGATTCTGCGGTTTAATGTCCCGATGGCAGATGCCCATGTCGTGGATGTACGCCAGCGCGCGGAACAACTGATACATGTACAGCTGTACCAACAAAACGCCAATAAGACAACGGCAGATCATTATTACAGTCGTTCAAATACATGAGAATAAACTCGTTCAAAAAAACTTGTTCAGACACCGGTAGCAGGCTCAATGCAGGCAAGCCAAACAAGTCGCAGAGAGACACACAGACCAAGTGCAGTTCGGCTAGTTTCTTAACTCACACACAACATGCACAAGTTGTCTGTCTGTCTGTCTGCAAAGTGTAAATCTGTCTATTTGCGGCTCTTATGCCGCACAACAGGTACAGACAAACAGATAGAAAACGGTAGACAGACATATCCAGAGGCAGACACAGGCAGATAGACATACCCAGACCCAGACATTCAGACAGATCGGCATTTAGACACGAAGACCGATAAAATCCAGGCTCGGTCAAATGGGCAGAATCAGTAGCATCATTCAACAAAAGAAGGAACTCGTTTCAAAAACGAGTTTCAGGCACCGGGGCACCACTCTCTTAACTCAGACAATCCCAAAAAGCCACACACCACACACACAGACCCACGCAGCGGCAAGTGTAGTTCACCTTGATGTAGATAATGGGTATGGGCTGCTTCTGTTTGCTGTAGTGACGCGCAACGCGGTACACCGTCTCGGGGATGTACTCGAGCAGGAGGTTGAGGTAGACCTCCTCTTTGTCCGTCTGGGAGAAGAAAAAGTACTTCAGCAGGACAATGTTGCAGTGCTCCAGTTGGCGCATTATTTGCAACTCGCGATTCTGCAATTAGACAGACAAGGGAGGCATGAGAGGATGAGGGTGTTGAGAGTGTGTTCACACAGTTCCCTATATAACGTAAACCTCCATCGCTGCATTGCATCATAAGCTAATAGACAAATGAGGTAACTAACTTCACATTGACACAAACAAGTTACAGTGTGAATGTTAAGTAAACAAAATAAAATGGAAGCGCCACAAGTGCTGACTCTACGACCAGAGATTAAAAGTAGGATGCGTAACTGTCTGACTGTCGATCTGTCTGACTGTCGATCTGTCTGAATGTCTGTCTGCCTGGGTATGTCTAGCTGTCAGTCTGCCTGTCTCTGGGTCTATCTGTCGGTCTGTGCCCTGCTGTACCTATCTATGATCAGAGTAAAAGTAAGATGTGAAACAGTTCTCTATCAAAATTCCTGAGCTCCCTATCCTCCAGTCAAGTAAAAAATGACGCACCAATATTAAATACGATCCCTGTGAAAGATTGTAATACAATTGACCGAAAGGTATTGTATATGCAAAAAGTAATATAAAATAAATAATTAATTAAAAATAAAATAGCCGGAAAAGAAAGTAAAATTACATAAATAAACCAGAAATCCCAAAGAAAACCGCCAAAACAATCCTGACTAATTCAATAAAATGTTTTAACTGATTCGCTCGTGAATTGTGAAATTCAAAGGAAAATCTCTAGGGGGGCGGAGTTAGGGGTACCGGTCAAGCACTTCAGGTCAGTCGCAGAAATGCTCACGACAAGAACCATTCCAAGTAAAAAACTTTTCACATCAATCACCATTAATTCCGACCTGGATCGAGATGGAAGAGAGATATACTAATATTATTGGACATTTTTTAAAAAATCGAGGATTCTCTACAGACAGATCTTCTGGAGTTGTGGAAATCCAGTCAATAAAAATTAATATGAACCAAACTGCTAAAACTAGCTTTCGATCTTCCCTGAGATACCTAAGGAACAGAAAAAAAAAAACTTGATCGTTCACCAACAAAAGGATTCAAGTTTAGTAAAACGAATGAAAAGGAATCAAACGGACAACCAATCAGCCCATCAAGCAATCAACCATTGAAACATCGAAGAGTCTATTACCGACGTTGTCGTCACCAATGATCTGTCTGTCTGTCTGTCTGTCTGTCTGTCTGTCTGTCTGTCTGTCTGTCTGTCTGTCTACGGCTCTTTGTCGATCTACCTTGAAGCGCTTATCCTGGAGGACTTTCTTGATGGCGACCAGCTCCTGCGTCTCCATGAGCCGCGCCTGGTAGACCACCCCGAAGGAGCCGTTGCCGATGACCTTGAGGTCGGCGTATGAGACCTCAACGTATTCGGTGTCGTTGGCAGCAGTCTGCTTGCCGCGTGTTGCCACCACCGTGTGCACTTTGAGACCATCTCGCGCTGCAAGGGCAGTCAAAAAGAACAGAATGATATATATGTACACGATATAAAGGTCAGAGAAAGAGGCATGGCATGGCACATTCCTAGAAGCTGCTGTCGCAAATGATAAGATGCCGCTCACGGTGGACGATTTGTTGGCCGATGGGTACAGAGGAAATGAAATTACAATACCGTATACCAATCACCTTCGGTTTACATGAACAATGTGCAAAGAGTGCTTGCAAAAAACACATTTAAAAATGCAGGTCTGATGCAATGCTAAACTAAGCACCCATACGTCTCTCTTTGGTGTTGTTTAATTAACGTGTTTGAATTTGGATAAAATGTCATTTAAATTTAAACACACCGGCAAAATTTATTCAAAAGAAAAGCCACATTTAAAAAAATTTAAATAAAATATTATGTTTTAAAGTAAATTATAGATTTTAAATAGGGTTAGTATTATATTCTCGAGTCTTTAATAAAAAAATATGTCATGTAAAATAATTTATACTGAATAATTTAATAAAGTTATGAAAAAAAACCCTACAATATTTCAATAATCGTTCCCAAATCTAATAAAGATTCCAGCATTTGGAAATGTTACCTCAGACTTAACATTTTTAAACACTGCAACTTAATGACACATATTTATTATTTTAAAAAGCCTTTTCAGATTTTCAACAAATTCTGTTGCGCTTTTAAATATTTAATATTTAAATATCCTAATACAGTATCCCAAAATATTCTTTCCGCTTCCCAACATTCTAACAATTGAAAAATACTCCTCAATCTTTCTCATTTCGAATCAAATACCGAAATCCCTTAAAACGAAACGTCTTTACCATTGAAAAATTAATCAGACAGAAAGAAGTAGATGTACCACTCAATCGCACAATCAAGCGGCGGAGCGAGTCACCGGTAACCAGAGGCAAGGAAATAAACGAATCCATCAATCAATCTATCAATAGTTAATCCATCCATCAATCCATCAATCCATCAATCAATAGTTAATGATAAAACTGAGTGAAAAAAAAGGAAAGGAGGATGGCCAACAAAGTAAATAGTTTTTTCGCTTGCGCGTAACAGCTCGACCGTACCTAACAGTGTCAAATTAAAAGCAACACAGGGTATCAAAATCGATCCGCAGACACAGAGTCCAAGCAGAAAAAGAGCAGTAAGAAGATGAAAAATGAAAGTGAAATTTCAACTGCCCGATAGGTGGATCGATCAAAGCGGGATACCGCATAGTTGATAAAGTAAAACATTTCATGAATTCAACAAATAAATCCATAAAGCTATTTAGGAGAAAAGAGGAATTTCTTAATGCGGAATAACTGGGTGATGACAGGAGTTCAAGAAGCAATAAACAAAAGCAACATCAGGAGACGGCTTGCAACAATCAACCAATCAAGGGACTACAAGATAAAACACTAGCAAACTAATTTTCCGTTCAAGATCGACCGACTCAATCCAACAATCAACCATGGTTTTCAATGAAGATCTGATTAAAACAAACAAAAACCACGAAATCCCGCAAGAGAAAACACTCAACTAGTAGGTTCCTATCCAGTTAACTTAAAATAATACAATAAAACCTCATATTGTTTTGCAAACTAAGAACCAGGCAATTTTTCTGGAAAAACGTAAAATCAACCAATCAAACGACTGCTGTTCATCGGCGCACCAACTCCCAACCAAATCAACCAATCAACCACAGTCGTACACACGCAACTTCGAAGTGGCACTGAAAACTCACACTTACTAATGGTTCTGACACTACCTCCGACGGCGTTATTCGCCGCGGCAGGTGATGCCACAGCTGCAGGGGCTGCTGCTGCTGATGTGGCCGCCCTTGCTGCTCCGGAATTGCTCATCCCAACGGGTGCAGAGGCAGCTGCCACCACGAGGCCACTACTTCCGAATGCGCTGTTGAAGAAACTGTTCATCTACACAGCCCACACACCGGACTCTTTTTCCCCCACCCGCGCTTCACTGCCGCCGTCGTCGGCTTCCACAATCTCCAATTCTGCTCGTTTCTATCACACGCGTGGTAACCGACGACGTCACCTGGAACAGAGGAAAAACACGCTATTGGCAAATGTACCTTGCGATTGCGATTGCGATTCCATGAATGCATATCATTGAACATTTTGTCTTTACTCGACGGTATTTTTTTGGAAACTCTGTTCCTCAACAACTTAATTTCCGGCTTACAGGGCTGCGCATTTGTTTTTCGACAATCGGGTGCGGTACGGTTATAGCAATCATCATACAAACGATCTATACTTATGCCTGCCAAGGGAAAAATGTCCCATACTGAAAACAAAGTTGAAATACGAAAGCTAGTCGCTTTTTTGATTGGCATTTGATGGGAAATCAGACTTGTTACAAGAAAATGGCAAATCAAAGCGGGCGTGTTCACGGGAAGATGGGGATATACTTTCTCCAAGGCATAATGGTCTATGCAGGAGTACTATAGGAAAAAAATTCACCCACACCAGCACCTACAGTTTGATTGATGAATGAGAAAAATGTCCGATATATGATAAGCTGCAATTGCTGGTGAAAAAGATGGAGTGTCCGGGAGTGGGATTGGAAAATTGTTCCAGTGGTTGGTTGCTTGGTGGGGAAGAAGGCGTCGTTGACGTCGATGGCAGCATACGAAGCATACGCCAAGGGAAGGGGCCGTACAGGATGCTGCTGTTTTTCACGGTAGTAATATCACCGTCATCGTGTCATATGGTTTGCGGTTTTGGCCGCGTCGTCCTTCCGTCCTTTCGTCCGTTAGAACGGCATCATGTCAATGTGCTCTGCGCGCGTTCAAAAGTCTGGAAGAATTTTCTGGGGGGAATACGAAAGAACCGATACTCCCTCGCACATATGATTTCGTGCAACACAGTGTGGTGGTGGTGTGTCTCAAAAATATGTGGGCCAACACGGGATCGATAGGGAGAGGAGGGGAAGGAAATGGCAAGGTTGACTCGAATTTTGGAACACCGAGCGAACAACCGACAAGAGAGAGGCGCAAGCAGAGAAAGGACCCAGCAGCTTGGCCTCACGTGCATTTTCTCTCGCTTTGCCAGCTGCTGCACTTTCCCTCTCTCTCGTCTGCTGACGGTCACACACTACCCGGGACGAACTCCTTTATCACTCTCAGTCAATCTGGTGGGCGCAGCGCCTACGCTATTCCCAAGCACACATTGTTTGGGCTACGCCTACAGGGTCCAAGGGAAAGTTCGAGATTCAATTGCGAACCTTTAATTTTAAAAGATCAGACAGAATTCACACGGCACGGTCGTGAAAAAAATGTTGATGTGAAATATGTTTTTACGTAAAATGCTTGCTCAGAAAGTTTTTGTGGGCTTAGTTTTCAAGCGGCTATAACCTAAAAAACAAGGGAAGGTTTAGGCGCGATCCCTGTCGCAATTTGAGTGATTCATCACGTTCACAAAGGGCGGATAATGATGAATGGGAATGAATGGTCCGAGAGTGAGAGAAGACAACCGCGCCACACACCCTATTTCCAACCAATCACAATTTTGATTGCTGCTTTTTTTATTTAATTGGAATGCGGTCAGCCAGGCATCGCTCTACTTTTTTAGGGCGCCGAAAAAGATTCTCATTGCGAGATTCAGAATGCCTAAAAGAGGTAAGACACACACAAACACAAACACAGAGTTCCGAAGAGGTTCGGCACTCGTACATAAGACGGAGCAAGCAGTGAAGAGAAAAAAGCACCGGACGTAGATTGCGTTGTGAAGAATGGAGTTTCACTTCTTAGGCTCAACCGGTGGAAGACCCTCCTGGAAGAACTGGTAGATCGATGAGAAATCTTTGCCGCCGTAACCCTTCGTGATGAGGATGCGGTAGAGTTGATGGGCCAAGCTGCCCATCGGAGTGGGCGACATGGTGGCCGTCGAGGCATTTTGAGCGAGTCCAAGATCCTGCGAAAAGAACATTCAGACGCTTTAATAACTTTGCTACAAATAAGAAGAGTATTGACATGCATTAACTACTTGTCTGCCTCTTTCTCTGTTTATTTATCTGCCTGACTGCTTGCCTATTTCCATACTTATCTGTCTGTCTGTCTGTCTGTCTGTCTGATCTGTCTGTCTGTCTGTCTGTCTGTCTGTGTCTGTCTGTCTGTCTGTCTGCCTGTCTGCCTGTCTGCCTGCCATCCTGTGTGTATGTCTGTCAGTCTTTCTACCGTTTCCACTATCTGTCTGCCAACGTGTACAGTACGGGCACTTATCCACTTGCCTTAGCCATTAAGTTATTGACAAAGCCACCGTCATAGTTATTGCAGGAAGGGGTTCCCGGCTTGATGCCTGGAACTGGATTGTAAGTGTCGCTGCAAAGTGAGAAGAAGGACCACGACATATCAAGAGAGATATAAATACTACCTAATGTAGATAAATAGGCAAAAAACGAACAGAACATTTTACCTGGACCAGCAACGTCCAGAGCTGGTGTTGATAATTCCGGCTAACACTTTCGAATCAAGTCCCAACCTGAAATACGCATGCGCAAGTGAGACTTGAATTCGGCAAACATAATGTGATAAAACAAGCAGACTTTAGTTGCAGGCTGGTTAAACAACAAAATAAATAGAAGAAATACTATTTTTTTTATTATTTTAATTATTAATCTAAAATTGTTGTATATTTCATTAAAATTCAAAATTGAAAGATAATTACAGCTATAAAACAAAATAATTTGATTCTCTGAATTAAAAATAAAGAAAATGTATTTCTTTTCTATCCCAAAAATGCTCCAATAATTTCAGATATACTGTGCTTCAATAATAGTCTTGCTTAAAATAATCATTGAAAGACAGTTCAGCAGCGCCACCTGCAGACCAAATCAACAGTTCACTTAGTTTTATGTACCTAGTTCCCAAATTCATCGTCTCCGCCACCCCGACCATGGAAATTGCCATCAGCATGTTGTTGCAGATTTTCGCCGCTTCTCCCATGCCCACTCCCCCGCAATGTACCACGTTCTTGCCCATGTGCAGTAGGAGCGTTTTTATCCCGGCAAATTTGGCCTCCTCGCAGCCGACCATAAACGTCAATGTCGCATCCTTTGCGCCACCAACACCTATAACCGAGCAAAAACAGTCCCAATCAGAAGGCTCTCTAATAGAAGTGGGCATTGGAACACTGGGTCTTTTATAAATTATTACCACCGGATACTGGTGCGTCAACAAACGTGGCGCCTTTAGCATCAGCTTTAGCAGCAATCTCTTTCGTTGTAGCTGGGTCGATGGTGCTGCTATCTATTAGCAGCGTTCCCGGCCGAACATTTCTTAAACAAGCCACAAGACTTTGGTATAGTACTAGCTAGCAAAAAAACACAGGATACTTCTAAATAACCAATGATTGCTTGATCAATCAATCAACCAATCAAGCCAAAAGCAAAACAGTTTAAAGCATAAGGATTTGATTTAAAAGTATGGAAAACGGTCTTTATTAAAACGAAATTTGGTTGAAGAAAATCTTTTTTTTGCAAAAATATTTAAAATCAGCACCTAATCTTATGCTTATATCAGATTTAGCAAAAATAAGAAACTGCAAATCCCTTCGTTAGTCAGTAAAATTTACATGTACTAGTACATTTAAATCAACAGTACAACAGCAAAACCCTTGTGTTCATTGCAAATAAATGGGAAAACAAATTTCAATTAAATGCAAACATTTTACACTTAAAGTTGTTTCCAGTCAATCCATCCATGAATCAAACTACCAACCATGATAATGGGTAAAAGACAGAACAAATACACTCATCAACCACAGCAATCAATCAATCAATCAACGTAGTACCAACCGTGATAATGGGTAAAGGACAACAAATACACTCAACAAGCACATCAATCAATCAATGTAGAATGGATGCTAAAATCTCCACTGGCTCCACCAACTTTAATAATCCGCTGTCGCAGTTGTACACCTGCAGCACGTGCGGTGAGGAAGGCAGCATGGTGATGATCCTGTCACAGCTTTCGGCCACTTCCGACGCGGACCGTGCGGCCGTCGCACCCAACGCCTCCAAACGCGCGACCGCCTCGGGATAAACGTCATGCACCACGAGGGAATGCCCGTTTTTAATTAAATTCTGCGCCATATGTGTGCCCATATTACCTGAATGGAAATATTAAGACACATGTGGTTGAATAAAAACGTATATGAAAGCAATATCAAATTTAAATGAAATTATTGTCAAATAGATTTTAGTCAAGCCAATGAAATCAAGTCAATCAAGCAAAAGTAAATCTGAAATCAAGTTAATCAATCAAGCCAATCAAACAAAAGTTAGTCAATCAAGTTAATCAAGCAAAGTTGCTTGACTATCAATCAGCCAATCAACCGTACATATTCCTCAACAGTTAAATTTTGTGAAACTTCAATTAATTAGCAAAGCAAACGCTTGCGCCCATATCTCGGTAAATGATTCAATCATCAACACATACCAAGTCCGATGAAGCCAACTCGACTTTTTCCTGCCTGTGTAGCTAATGTCCGGACATCTAAACAAAGCAAAACCATGCAAATTGACAGTTCTGATATAAGACAAATAAATTGCAATTGTTTTGCACTTTGAGAGTTCACTGTACACCGGTAAAACTTACACTTATGCGAGAACTGAAGGATTAACTGCCGGGTTGCCAACATCTTGCTGATGAATTCGGATAATTTCACTTACAATATATTATTTAGAAAACTGATGATAAGCCATGCCAAGCGGCTCAGTTGATCGTTAAATGAAGTCAGCTGATTGGTCCACTAGATGCAATCCCAACGCTCGATTGTTTGATTGTATTGAATCGGTTTCGGAGTAAAGGAAAGGAACAACGGAACAAGTCTGACAAATCACCCGAACAAGTCTAATATTTTCTTCGAATCGTGGAGCAAGTCTGATAAACCGCGAGAACAAGTGTGATAAGATACCCGAACAAGGAACAAGTCCAATAAATCACCCAAACAGTTACGTCGGTAATACACACGTGGCAAAAACCTTGCACTAACCGAATGAAGCACTTCAACTCGCGGCTGTGTACAACAGCCATCGTCGAACAAGTGTAATGGCTTAACTCGGTCAGCGCAAGGTTTTTGCTACAAGTGTAGTAATAAAAAGGCGGCGATGAGCGATGACGTCGAAGAAGTTGGAAATAACAACCAAGAACCAATCAATCAATCAATTACTCCAACTTGTTTCGCCATAGGTGTGCGATATTTTCAGACTTGTTCACGACGTTGTTCTCATTCATGGTTCTCAGTTAAAAAAATGGCGAGACGTCGCGAAAAAGTGCAACAAATGAACGATTGCGGTCTTACAAATGTTTTTATTCGAAACCACTCTGCTTATTGCAAACTCAAGTACCAAAATTGCGAGCATAACTTAAAGGTAGGTAGGGGGCCGGAGCGAGCGGGAGCAATGAAGCGGCGGCACAGCAGCAACGAAAGACAAGCTGCTGATAGAAAAATGCCCAGACGTGTCGGCTTGATAGACATATAAAGCGATAATCGAGCAATCATACTAGAAACGGCCCAAAAAATAAGCTGGGAGAGAAAAAAGGGGAGAGAGCCACTACAAGACATACACACAAGGAGAGAGAGAGAGAGAGAGAGAGAGAGAGTAGGAGAGAGTCAAATTCTGCCGGTGTCCAACTACCAACGCCAACAAAAAACAACGAGATAATTAATTATGAAAAACAAAAATACTCTCTGAAAACAAAAAAGTCGTCATCCGTGCTCGGCAAAGGCGTCCCCAACAAATTACGACGTCACCTCCTGCCGTTCTAGTGGGTTGGCCGGGGCGTCGCCGCTCCCGCCGGGGTGGTGCGGACTGCCGGTGCCGTTTTGCGACGTCATCAGCGGCGTGTCCGTGCCTTCCTCGTCTTCCTCCTCGTCGTCCGGGTAGCAGACCAGCGATGGGCTGGGCGGTTTGACGTTGGACGAGCTCAACAGCAGCGCTGACTGCTGCTTCGTAAGCGACTGCGGCAGGGATTTGGCAGAGTCGCCGCCGCAGCTGACACTATGCAGGGAGGCTTCCCACGGGAGGGTCGAACTGGGGGACAACGACGAAGACAAGGATGATGAAGTTGATGATGATGAAGACAACGAGGAGCAGGATGAGGTGACGTGGTTGATGCCGGGCGGGCTACTGCTGCTGGTCGATCCGTTGGTATTGCTGTTGTTCGGGGATGAGGAGGATGATGATGAGGGACCGGGTGAGGAAGCGCCCAGCTCGCGGGTTGAGTCCACGGAGGAGGAGGAAATGTTGACGCGAAACGTAGGAGATGGGGTGTTGCGGGCCACTTTTTTGTTGCTGTTGCTGAGACGGGAGTTGTTGGAGCGCCATGCGGAGGTGCCAAAAGGACTGTCGTCGTCGTCGAGGTCGTCCTGCAATGGATGAGACACATTGTTATCATTCCCCGCTTGGGTTTGTAAATTAAAATAATTTTGTCTTGAATCCTGACTGTTGGGCGACGCGTTTATCAGTTTTGTCGAAGCGTCTATCGGTCTATCTGTCTGTCTGCTTGCCTGTCTGCCTGCTTTCCTGCCTGTCTATCTACCAAGCCGTCTGTCTGCCCGGGTACATATTCCTCTTTCGCCCTGCCAATTTTTTTGTCTGTTTGTAAATATGTCTGACTACAGTATTCCAGACAAGACGTACCAGAATTGGCCGTTTCACCGGTGGAGCTGCATTGAACTGCGTTATACTCCTCACTGACATCAGTGGCACCAGCTTCGGAATAATCGTTTCACCCGTATTACTAATGCTGACGCCGTTGCTGCTGCTGCTGCTGCTGCTTCCGGTTTCATCGGGGAGATCTGTCGTCGAGGATGACGTCGTCGTCGACGTCTCTATCGCTGTCCCGCTTCCACCACCGCCGGCATTGTTCTCGTTGCTCTCATCCCCGTCGTCATTCTCAAACCAGTGCTCCTCATCCTCATCCATATCCCGCTCATCTCGTCGGAAACGCTTCGTGCCGCTGGTCCTTACCTGCAATTAAAAACACATCTGGAGGTTAGATAAAAACACATAACCAAATATGCAAATTTATCGGCAATTTGTTTATTCACTGCTTTAAAAAGAATACCATATTTTTTAGCTTTAAAATAATATATATAAAATATTACCTTAATAAAAAAAAATCTCGGCTGTTCAGGCCAAAAATGTACGATTCACATCCGCATATTTTATTATAAATAATATGAGATAATACATAAGATATAAAGGTTGTTTAGTGCAATTTAAATATCTAATAAAAATATATACCTAATAAATATTTATTAATAGGTTTATTTCATGTACCTAATAAATATTTATTAATAGGTATATTTCATGTACCTAATAAATATTTATCAATAGGTTTATTTCATCTACCTGCGAGCCGCTTCGGACGCTGCCCTCGGTAGAGTCAGGCGTGCTGGGCCGGTCGACCGCCGGCGGAGTGGTGTGGATGTTGTAGCGCAGGTGGAGCTGGCTGAAGGTTCCGGTGTACGTGATCCCGCTCAGTCGCTCCCAATACGTTCCGATGACGTAGATAATGAGCATGCGGATGTCGTCAGTGCGGATGTGCTCAAAGAGCTCGAGTACGGCCGAGTTGAGGAGGTTGTAGCGCCGACCGTTCCGCAGGAAGGCTTCAATCACCGGCTTCAGGTGGTCACCCTTGATGATGTATCGGTTGTAGAAGTCCTCATTCAAACCTGTAAAGGAGTCAAAAATAGGAAGATGTTCATACATTCAAATGCCGATTTAAAGAATGCTTAACAGAGAGTTTCTTTAATTTGTGATCGAATTTACTTTCAATCGACTAGATTTAAAATAGGCTTAAACGTTATATAAAATTTAACTCAAGTGAGTGAACTCAATAAATTCCTCAATCAACCGCACAGGAAGACGAAATTCGTTCAAGATTAACAAACAACACAATCAACCAATCAAACGAAGCAACAGTTTTTCACGTTGCCTTACCGATTATTTTTCGTAAAAACCTCACGACCGCGACCACTAAGAACTGATGCGACGACTGCAGCAGGATGAGGATCGGGGTGAGGAGGTCGCGGTTGATGATAAAATTTTTGATATGAAAGGTGTGGTGTTCCACACAGTAGCTGAGAAACTCGAGGATCAAATTGAGGATGTGAACGGTGCGGAGGTCCTCTTTCTGCGGCAGACTCCCCGTCCGCGTCACCTCCAGGATCGGCTCAGCCAGGTACGGTATGCAGCGCTTGTAGAAGAAGGTGAGGAATTCCGTCTTCTCATTTTTGTTGGGCGAACTCAGCATGTTCTCCGGGTCGAGGAGGAGGCGCATGATCGTCAGGATCTGATGTCAAGCAAAATCAAAATTAAAACTATTACTCAATGGACCGAGCAAACTACGTCGTCCTGATTCATCGAAATTTTAGCAAATTAATAATTATTAAAATATACATTTAAATAAAACAATTACTCTTTTCCATGAGGCAGAAAACTCCGCTGATGTGGATTCAAGAGGATGAACCCAGCGAAGTCTCACTCAGTGATTCAATTGAAACTGCCGCGTAAATGGCCACAATTTTGGGTGGCAGACTTTAGGCCAAAAAGGGTGATCCGAATTCGAGCCGAATTAAGTCACCGCGCGCACGCTCTCTTGACCAGTTGGCCATGCAGTCTTTACTCGATTGATCGATTGATTGAACTTTTGTATTTTGGCCGAACTTAAAGCAGCTTGCTCCATCTAATTTTTCGGCTGGGCCGGGCAATAAATCAAAGATTCAGGAGAAAGCAGTGGCAAGTTCTAGCCAAGGGTGGCTCAAACTCAGACCAGCCTGATGGTTCGAACTCTGCCACCCAAAAACTGTGGCCATGTGTGTACTAGTAACCAACCTGCATGGCACAGGCTGCTTGAGGATCTGGATCATTCACAACAGCTTGCCGGATGATGTGAACAAAAAACAGTTTCCCATCATCGGTCTCTTTGGCTGCCTGTGACATGGAGAACTCCCGCACGACGAAGGGATGCAGTTCCACAATGTATGTCTGGAATAAACAAGGCAATAAACCGGTTAGAACTTGAAAAACAGTACAAGTAATTTATTATTGACAAAAAACCATAAAAAATTAACAATGATAAATTCCATCACAGCAACAAACTAATTTAGCAAGCAATTTAATTAGCATTTATTTATTAAAATTAAAATACGCGAATGAATAGTCCCCAAATAATCGGACGTACAAAGACGTCAACGATAGCTGAGCGCATCTTCTGGTCCGGCACATCGAGTGCCGCCTGCACCGCCTGGAGGATTCCGTGGGCCATCAACATTCGGAAGAAGCCCTCTCGGGCCGGCGGCTGAAGTGTATGACTGAACTGGCAGAATTCCTTCAGGAAGAGGATGGCGTCTCTTCGCTGAGGAACTGGTGTGTCTGCAGAAACAAACAACTATATTAAAACTAGGAAAGCGGCTGACTGGCACGAAGAAACCAGCCAGATAGACAACCAGACAAACCAAAAAAACAGACAAACAGACAGATAGATCGACAGACATGCCAACAGGCGGATAGACATACAAAGAAACAGAGAAGTATGCAAACAGATAGACAGACAGACAGACAGACAGACAGACAGACATAATTTAAAACGACCAGACAAAAGGACCACTAAAAGAACTAAACATGAATAAGCACGAATGTAAGAAATCCGGACAAATCACAAATCAGCCAGGCAGGCACGTGCAGAAACAATGGCAATGACATGGAATCAGATAAATATCTGAAGCGTCAATCAAAACAATCTGCCAACAAACACCCTGATAGTCAGGCAGTAAAAAAAGCGTCTTGAAATTGTGCCCCCAATTACCGGTACTGATAAGTTGAGCAAACAACGCCTTCAGGAACCGCGCGTCGTCCTGGATCATATTGACGATTTCCAGCTTATTGAAGAAGACAAACGACTGCAGGGTGTTGAGGATGTTGTCCTCGAAGACCGACGGCGAGGGCAGGATGACATCCTGGATGTACTGTACCTTATACATCTGCTGAATCTTCTGCTGCAGGTCGGCATTCTCCAGCGGGACGACTTCCTTGAAGCGAGCAATGTCACGGATGTACTCGCGGTGGCGTTTCGGACGTGTCCCGGTGGGGTCCCATTCCAGGCAACCGAGAACCTCCTCGATGCACTCGTCGCTGAAGAGGACCTCGTAGAGGGCGTTGCGGTTGAGCATGAGGATGCTCTTCATGATGGAGAATAAGTGCTGCAAACCATCTGCAAAAACGGGAAACATAAGTTAAGCAATAGAAACTTAAATAAAATATTATTAAATTAATCGGAAGTTTCCAAAAACATAGCAGTTTTTATATTTTTGTTAGAAATTAAGATGATAGCAGAGCTAGTCAAAATTTGTATTTAGCTCAATATTCATCAAAACATTTCCTCAATTTTGCCCGTGCAATTTTTACATCCACAATCAATCAGGTAAGTTTCACATTTCTAGCTCAACTTTTTGGTTTCAACATCTTCTTTTACTGAAACAGTCCTACCATATTGTTCAAAACTGGATTTGAAATGCACAGACAGGTAACTGAAACAATTTAAAGATGATGGATCCACATGGGTCAAAATTAAAAAATTTATCGTTACTCAAAAACACTACTACGATTGATTGATTGATTGATTAAGAGGGACAAACCTGTATTTTCTAAATCCTCGCATTGCCGAAACAAATCCAGCAGCTTCTTGATATAACTCTCCTGCTCAATGACAGTCGCCAGTTTATCCCGCTGATGCGGGTGCGACATGAAGGACTGCACGACCTCATAGATCTTGTCCAGTTTGGACATCTCACAGGGTGGGAGCAGCACGCCCGCGTTGCCGCCGCTGTTCATTTCCGGCCCGTAGCTGGCCATGGAGGAACCGGCGGCCGTTGTCTCGTCATCGTCCTCTTCGTCGATCGAATCCTGCGTCACCTCCACGGAGGGGTCCTTCCCCTGGACGTCGCAGATTTTTGCCCACACCTCCTCACAGCCAATCTTCTCCTGCAAGCGGCATTATTTTAAATACCCGTGCCAGAATTGAGGGTCCGAGCGATGGGCAAAAGGGCGGGGCAAGGGGTTAGATAAACACAATCAGTAAATAAACCAGCAAAGCTGCACTGCTTGATTTGTGGTCATTTTAATCGTTTTAAAGTCACTGGTTGATTACTTGATTGCGCTCGACTAACCCCCTGTCCCACCCCTTCTGCCTATCGCTCGTACCCTCATTCCAATTTTTCCTGTCGCTTACTGTACAGTACCTGAAAGCTCAGTGCCATGTCGGAGTCGTTCTCCGACCAGACGATGAGGGTCTCCTGCTGTTTTTGGTAGGATGTGTCGGTGTCGATTTTGGACTCGAGCAGCACCGACTGCGACTGCTCGTCGCGGACGATGAGAGACATGCCTGAAAACAGGAAGGAATGTTGAAAATTGAGTCAATCAACCGATCCAGCCAGCAAAAAGCTTGCAAATTAATGGCCACACAACATTCACATCTGGTTTTAGAAATAGAACTACAATTTTTCCAATAGACAAGCGACGTGAATCGTCGAACAAACTAAATGTGTGACGTAATTAACACACACACACATAAAGAATAAACATAATAATCATCCCTGCAGTGAATCAATTATTCAAGCAACGCCTTCAATGGAGAATGTCGAAATGTAAAGTAAATGTACTGTACCAGTAAACTACAATACAGCAAGCTTGGATAGAACCACTAAAGTAATACAAATTTAATGGGTGAGAAAAATGACCGAATACATCTAACAAAATAAGAGATGAAAAACAGCAACTCTGAAATTCCAGAAAGAGTCCATAAGCAATCAACCCATTAAGGACGACAAACATTAACATTCATTCCATTAAAAAAAGACGGCCAAATCCCACCAAAACTATATTCCAATTTCAAAAAGCCAGCGAGAGGGGAACATAGCACGAAATTCAATCAATCCATCAATCAAGCACTCCAGCAAAGCTGGCAATTAAATAATGTCAAGCACCTTCTAATAACAGCCTCCAATTCAAATCTTATCATGTTTCTTTCAAAGCGTCGGATCTCCCCCAGCTAAAAACGACTTGAGCATTTCAAAATGCCTTGAGAGACATTAAAAACATGTCAGAACCCGAGACGCGAACCCATCAAAAAAGCACAACAAACAACAACAACAACACAAACTCGTCGTACCGCTGAGCCTGTCGCTGTACATGGCTGACACATGCCCGGTCCCCCGGTCGTCCCAATGGCGCGCCGCATTCAGCACGTACAGCTTCACCCTCCGGCGATTCTCCAGCGTTTTCTCCATCGAATTACTGCCGGGAGCGAGGCCAGTCATGGGGTGCAAGGCTCGCTTTCAGCCCCCCAAAGATGGCAGGGAGAGGGATGTGTTGGTGTATCTTCAACAATGGAGGCTCCTCTTGATAGAACCGCAGCGGGATAGTATCAGCTCCAACTTTTGATTTGCCCACAGCGCAAAAGTCGAGTGACTTTTAATTCCGAAAAACAATGGGAGAAGTGGTGGGGATTTGTTTACACACGGTGCACGTAAAACGGCGTTTTGAAATTTTTGTGAAGAGCGTGTGCAACCAGCAACAGCAACCACAGCAAAAACATCAACAGAGGAGAAACTGAGGAGTAGGAGTAGGCAACAGCATGAGTATGTGGTCAGACTCAACCGCGTAGGAGTTACACCGACCAACCAGATAATTAAGCTTGGACTTTAGGGGTTTCCCCTTTGGCGACATTTTCTAGTTAGCTGTGTAAGTTAGATGGATTTGAAAATTTAAAAAAAAAATTTAATGATTTATAGATGGTTTGCAAGCAACAATCACTAAATACTTGGCTTGATGTCACTGTTATTAATGGAAAAAACCTCCGTAAATTAAGACCGCATTTTCTGATGTAAACCAACGCGCTTGGGTAGTCGGAATTTACGGCTATTCTACAAGCCGTGTCGGACTTGGTTCTGGTCGCATTTCGTCACGAGGATCTGTACTCTTCGGATTGCCTCAAACTACAAAGATACTGAATTTTTTATTGAATTTTCTCAATCTCACATGTATATAGAAAATGCACCTCTACCTTTAACTACAGCTCAACAGCAAAAACCTTACATTACTACATGTTGTATTTAAAAACACATTAGTATTGTCAAGCGCCATCTACTAGCAAATTAAATTCACAAAATCATTCTTCGCATGTTTATAGGCATGTTTTTCGTAACAATTTAAACCCTAATGGATATGCTAATTTAATACGCGTCAATGGGCCTCGTGAAAGCTAAGGCCTTGAACGAACTTCCGGCCGAAAACAACGGCAACATGACTCATTTGCTTGCCGCGGCCCGCCCACAAAATCGCCCATTGGATAATTTCGACGTGGCGCGCTGAGGGACTAAATGTTACGCCAGAGCCCAGCCGGCTGTAGTGCTATCCTCAATTCGCCCCTATCTTGATTTCCCGGGGGCCTGTCTGTCGTGTGTGTGTCATTTTGCGCTTGCTCGGATCTCTCTCCTCCGAGAATGAGGTAGAGAGAAAAGGTCGAAAAGTAGAGCAAAAGCTCATTTTTTTACGTCTGTCAATCAAAACGAAATCCATTTCATCAGAATGAATTTTCCAGCTGCATCCGATCAAGGGAGTGTTTTACTGTCACGGATTTAAAAGCGCGGATGACTCATTCATTCATTCACTTTGCTGGACAGAAAAAAACCACAACAACAACATGAATTCCCGACAAAGTCTTCCCAACAACAGCAGCGGTCTTTTTTCCGCCCCATCCAGCGTCCACCTACAGCTGCAGAATCAAGCCATGCGCATGGAGATTTCACGGTTCGAGAGCGTCCACCCGCATATTTACGCAGGTGGGATTTTATGATTGTTTTGGTAGTCGCTGAAGCGATCGTTCGGTGGATTGGTTGATTTGAACGCGTGTTTATGGGCTTTTGTTTTTACGGCCGCAGTTTACGATCTAGTGGAAATGATTGGCGATCCTGGACTGGCGCAGCAAATTCGCGAGCGTGTGGTCTGCATTGAAGGTAAGTCGGAGTGAAAACAAGGATGAGATTATTTAGCCTGCAGTGACGGAGAACGTTTTTCCTGAGTGTGCACTGGGTAATTTCCTCGTGGCGTTTAGCACTGGAGATTTCATGGCAACTGACAGGGAGAGTGCTTAATGCGATAGCAGTGGGTTTGTTGTGCTTGATTGAGTGATGGGTTTGGTATCGCTTGGTGGTGTGGCTGTTGATTGATTGAATAATGTAAATTTTTTATCACCTTTTCGTCCCTTTTTGAGTTTGTCAGCTCTGATGGATTTTGTCCGACTGTTGATTCAGTGTAAAAGTTTTAAACTGAAGTTACAATATATTTGGTCAGTTGTGCGGGTCACGGTGGCAAGAAACTGGACGAGTAATTACTCATTCCGTGGATGGATTGATTGATTGACTTGGTACTCTTGTAGATCTGATAAAATAAATTTTATCACTATTATTGTAGTTATTTTATTATATTTAATCCTTTCGAATCCTTTTTTCGTTATGTTCGAATCAAGAACAGAAAAAAAATTTAATTGTTTCAAGAGCATTAAATAAAATTAAGTCCGTTATTTTATTAAATTTTATTAAAAGTATTAGGGTTTTTCCGCCTTTGAAATTGATTAATAGAGTTCCAGATATTTTATGCGTGCCGACTGCCTGTGATTTCTCTCAGGTCTACTCAAGTTTCTGTTATGATTTTGAATTGATTGATTTTTTTGTTCGTAGCAGTCATTAACATGAATCTGTCAGTGTCACTTTTCAGTGTCCTCTTCTTCGGACATATATCGATGCGCTCTATTAGAATTGATGCTGCAGTTGATTAGAAGTGGTGTAACTGTGTATGAGCGTGCGGCATGACAAGGGGTCTTGGTTGTGTGTCTGTGGGTGTTTTTGCTCTTGCCTTTCAGACGAAGAATAATGACGGTGTGATGAATGCGCGACAACATTACAAGGCGTTGTTGAAGGCTTTGCAAAAAACCGCAATCAAGTGTAGATGGTGCGTGTCTCCGTAATTTGACGAACGGAACTGGAGGAATCGCTGTCGTTGTGTGTATGAATAGCGCTCGTGTTTATAGTGCTTGTGTGTGGTATGTTTGGAAATGCATATTATTTTGTGAAAAGCAAGAGGTGTTCAGGCAGTTGTCATCAAAGGGTATTGATTATTTTTTTGTAGGTGCGTGGCCTATTTCCGCAAATTGTTACGATTTGTTGATAAATCATTATCCTAATTTCGGTATAATTATTTTTATTGTTAAGTAAAAGCTGACTGCCATCGCGCTGAAAGGCAATGATACTCGATTCGATGACAAGCGACTTCGCTTGAAGCTTCTCTTCTGTCAACTTCTGTGCCTGCCTGGCTACCTCTCTGTCTGCCTGACTGTTGGTCTGTCTGTCTGTCGTTCTGCTTGTCTTTCTTTCTGTCTGTCTGTCTGTCTGTCTGTCTGTCTGTCTGTCTGTCTGTCTGTCCGTCTGTCCGTTTGCCTGGCAGTCAATGGATCTGTCTGCATACTGTTTGTATGTATGTCTGACTGACTGTCTGCTTCCTTGCATTCTTGCCTGTCTTCTTGGATTTCTTTCCCTGTGGCTTTACGTATGGTTTGTCTGGCTGCTGTATGTCTTTTTCTGCGCCTCTCTTCACGCGCGGTGGTGCCCATATTTACTTTGGAAAACTTTCAAATAGAAATGGGGCATTATCCTCAATTCTCCCGTAGTCGTCAATCATTCTCCCTAATGCGTAGGCATTTTTGACAAGCACGATCACACAAATTCAGATTTTTAAATGAAATTTGATCCGTTTATGCAGATTGCACCAAAGGAGTATTTTTCCCGATAGTGGCGCGGAGTGATGACGTTAAATGACAAATTTTGTGGCAGGTTGCGTAGAACTCATTCTTCCAGCTTGTCGCATCTTCCACTTTATTGTACATGTGTTATGTCCGTCCGTCGGCCGTCTATCTGACTGTGTACTTTTATGTCTCAGTCTCCTGTCTGTCTATCGGTCTATCTGTCCGTCTGTCCGTCTTTGTCTGTTTGTCTGTCCGTCTCTGTCTGTCTGCCCGTCTCTGTCTGTCTGTCCGTCTCTGTCTGTCTGTCCATCTCTGTCTGTCTCTCCGTCTCTGTCTGTCTGTCCGTCTCTGTATATCTGCTTATTTGTCTGCCCGTTTGTTCTTTTGCCTGTTCTTTGTCTGCTTGCCTGCCTTTGGTGAGGTTCTCTGCCAACCTGTCGGTCTGGTCATCCTTCGATTACTTTTTGCGCCAACGATTACGCCATTGTTGCACAGCACTCGCTCCGCAAGTGTAGCTTTGAGTAGCCTTGAAACCCTTGTTTGCTTTTTTTCACGGCTCTTGTTTGACCCATGCCTGACTGACTTAATTTCGACCTACTGCCTGCCTGCTACTGTGGCTCGGCGGACCATCTCTCTGCACGTAACCGCACCGCGGACAGGTACATTTTGTAATTATGTAAGTGTGTATCTCTCTCTCCGGCAGAGCTCATTGAACAACGTAGGTGAGATTTAATGGCCGGCTTTGATTGTCGGTCCCGCAGACCAGCGGTCCGTCTCTCTCTCTCTCTCTCTCCCCCCCCTTTCTCTGCTGGTGTGTGATGAAGTGCGAGCATTCCGTTCGCAGTGGGTCGCCATGATGAGCAGCGCACCAGGCCTCGCAACGGCGAAAGTATATTGCGGTCAGGTTACATCGATCGCTGCTATGAGATGACGCCATGTTAGCCGCGAATTGATTCTTCTTGATGTTTTCCAGGTGAAGACCGAGAAACAGTGACAGGCACAGTCTGATGGGGGAGTGGTCGAAGACCGTGGAGTGTCAGGTTTCTAGGCGTCGTTATGAGAGTCTGCGGAGGTGTCTTGATGAGGCATTGTTTAGGCGGTGCGATGGACGGCTTGAGGCAGGATCTTAAACGAATATAAGTTAGGACAGACAAACAGGCGGGCACACAAACGGACAGACAGACAGACAGATAGGCAGATTGATAGACAGGCAGACAGACAGATAAATAGATAGACTGACAGCAGGCAGACAGAAAGAAGACGAACGGGCAGATATGCAGATTGATACAGGTAAATCTACATGCAGACTGACAAACAGAGAGACAAGCAAACAGACAGGCAGATAGACAGACAGATTCGCAGGGATGCAAGCAAGCCGTTAAGCAGACAATGAAATCAGGTATGCAGGCACGTGTAGATATACAGGAATACAGACAAACAAATGGGCAGAAAGACGGACGATCATACAGACAAAGTACAGGCACATCCCAGTCGTGAGGTATCTTGTGGTGGCAGAGATAGGCAGTTAGCGCCACCCGATCTCGTGGTCACCTCAATTCTCTGGACCGCATCGACAACAACGGCCGCAATCACCACACTGAGTAACAAAGGCACTTCAACCCAGCCCGGGTACTACTTCCGCAGCGCCGTCGTTCTGCATGCCTGCCGAAAGACGCGCGTGAAATTTCAAGTCGTCATCTGCATCATCGTTCTCGTCGCGTCTTTTGCTCTGCTTCACATCACACACATTCCTCCATACACGCGCACTCGCATCTCGTGCGTCACGTCCCTTGACCACTGGCCACTTCTTTTACCGCCTATGCAAATCACCCCTCCGACTCCATCATGACTCATGAGTGGCGCGGTACCGATGATTTCTCTCCATGCAGCGAAAAGTTCGAACAAAGGCAATATGAAAATTGACAGGTGTGTCTGTCTGTCCCCTGTCTCGCTCCAACAATGCCTGGTACCGGCACCTGGACAGGGGGCGATCAGTGGGTGTGTATCCGTATCCGCTTTGGCCGAAATTTCCCTGTAGGTGGCACCACCTTTTTGGACGATCTCTAGCAGGGAACACATCCAAATGAACACTACGCACATGGCCGTATTATGGCGTTAACCAAGTTAGGCCATTTAGCTTGGTCAGTGCACGATTTTTCCCATCTATCGAGCTAAATGGCTTAACTCGGATAGCCCTGTAATATGGTACTTTGTGTACGTTTGGTTAACGGCAATTTTGACGCTTTCCCTGCGCTGCGGAAAAGTGGGCGGGGAAAAGGTGGAGCCACGCCTGGTCAAGCCAATGAGCGGGCAGGCAAGCAGAAAGTGCGACGCACTCGCACGCCGTGCTCCTTGCCTTGCTTTTTCCACTTCACTCGTCATCGTCGACGGTCGTCTTCACCTGTCTGTCAAGTCTTCACGTATTCTGTTCGAAGTTCGTATTCAGTTTGCAATTTGCACGAGTGGTCGCAGTGTAACCCAGTTTATTTTCATTCACTGTTTGTTTTCGGAAGCAGCTTCCAGACATGTGCTGGTGTTGTCTGGTTGTCTGTCTGTCCAGATATGATTGCAGTGTTGCCTGAATTGGAGGTCCTTGAATTGCGGGTCATTGCCTGAAGGGATCATCTGCCTCTATCACATTTGTCGATGTCGGTCATGGAGTTTTCTTTGTTGTGATTTTGTCTCATCGGTGCAGCATTCGTTGTCTGCGGTCGAGGCAAATAATACATATCACCAACGCATTAACGTCTGCGACAGATCTCAGCAATCATTGTCTGTCTGCCTGGGGAGTTTGGATTTTATTGATGGAAGAATTCTAATTTCACAACGTTTTTTGGCCCGGCATTTATCACGTCTGCCTGTGGTGGGATGATACGATGATGTCTGTGCCTGTGTGCGTGGTGCCTGTTGTTTACTGCGCTTGGCTCGCGCCAGGCATAAACGATGTGATGTGATTTTTTTGTTGCTGTTTATGGATTTCTAATGGGAATTGCGTCGTAGCGTTTTTTCCTGGATTGGATTATTATGACCAAATCGAGGGTGTACAGAATGCATATCCCGCAGTTTCAGTTCCTATGTAAGCGATCCCTCTGACTGTGTCTGTGTGTGTCTAGACAGGCATGGTGGCTGGGCTTTGGACTACGATTCATTTACTTGTCAGACAGACAGAAAAGACAGACAGAAATACAGACAGACAGACAGACAGACGGGTAGGCGGGCAGACAGACAGACAGACAGACAGACAGACAGGGAGAAAGACTGGGAGATAGACTGACACGCTTTCAGTCAGACATGGATGAGCGCTGCATAAAAGATCGTATGAGCTCGTTGCATTTTCAATGTTAATTGTTTACGGAAACAACAGGCGCTATTGAAAAGAGCTGTGACCAACCGCACCAGGAAATCTGCCAAACCGGCGATTCCACACTGCAAATCCCCCCTCAAGGATGCTGACTGTTGTTGTTTTCTTGTAAAGATCTCCGGTCCGGTGTCTCTCGCTTTCTCTCTATCGCTCGCTCGAGTAGTCTCGTTGGTGTTTGCTGATTGCGTTAAAGATCCCGGGTGAACAAGAATAAAAAAACAATCAAACTGTATTTTCATTGCCTAAACACAGGTGCTTGCCTAACCACGTATTGACTTTGGCAGTCTAGTGTATATTTGTTTATCTTGTCTTTTTTTGTTGCCCACAGATTCCTTTGTCAACTCCCAGGAGTGGACCATACCCCGAACGGTACCGGAAATCAAGCTGGGAATTTTGGGCAGCGTGACCAGTGGCAAGTCGGCCCTGGTGCATCGTTACCTAACTGGATCGTTCCTGCAGGAAGATTCTCCGGAAGGTAACGAAACAGCGTAGGCCTGTCTGTTCGTCTAGCTGTCTGCCTGTCTGCCTGTCTGACTGACTGTTTCTGTTTGACTGTTTCTGTCTGTCTGTTTCTTTCTGTCTGTCTTTCTTTCTGTTTCTTTCTGTCTGTCTGTCTGCCTGTTCGTTTGTCTATCAGTTCGTTGTCTGCTGTTTAAGTTTGTCTGTCTGGCTGGCTGTCTGCTTGTCTGACGGACTGTAGTGGTTTATCTTTTCGGTGATTTGATTGTCCGTTTGTATGCCTGTCTGTCCACGTGACTGCTTAGATACCTGCCTGCCAATGGTACATCTGCCTGTTTTACTGATTGCTTGTCTAACCACCTTTTTTCATTGATTTGGTTTTCTGTTTGTTTGCCTGTCTGTCCGTTGTCGATTTGTCTGCCCGAATGTCTGACTAGTTGTCTGGATATCTGACGGTTTAGGCTTGCTTTTTGTCTGTGAACCCATTAATTTGTTCTTCAAACCGATGTGGCGATGTCTGGTTAGTGTGAAAGAGATGAAGAAGCGCCGCAGACACCCACAGACACCCGCAGGGAGCGGGAAAAAAACGAAGCTGTCGTGTTGAATCGCACGCCGCCTATTTTTCACCGTGATTGATGAGAGCACAAGGAATGTCATTAGGTGGGAGTAGGTCGAGCCTAATGAGGCTGTTCAAGCCAAGTTCGGCCAGTTTGACTGTGGCCGTTTCGAGCGTGCGGTCAGATTCGGTTGGATTTGTCGGAATAAATTATGTTTCCGACGTCAGTTTAGGAATTTCAAATTGAGAATTTCCTGTCAAAACGTTCTTTTATAGATGTAGTAATATGTGGGTTTTTCAAGTTAAGCGTGTCCTGGAATGTGACTGCTTTTTTTAAACGAGTTGATTTACAGGTAGTTGGGCGGACTAAGTACAGATACCGTATCTGGGTCACTTTTTGCGTTTAAAAATATATAGCTCTTTTTTGTTAGTACTGAAAGCGTCGCCCAGTCTTGTGTCGATTATATTGAAAGACCGTTAGTTAATTGTGCTCTCTATTATTACTTGCCTGTTTGTCTGTCTGTGTGCCTGTTTGTCTGTCTGTGTGCCTGTTTATACGTCTGTCTGTCTGTCTGTCTGTCTACCCGTCCGCCTGTCTGTCTGTCTGTCTGTCTGTATTCTGCATGTCTGTCTGTATTATGTCTGCCTGTCGATATGCATGTCTGTTTTGGCATTCTATCTGTCTCATATCTGTCTGTTTTTCTGTGACTTTCTGCCTATCTCTCTGTTTGCTTACCAGCCATATTTTATGAAATATTTGCTCGTTTTCTTTCATTCTGTCATGCGGGACTTCCTATATATCTTGTTTATTTGTCGATGGCTTGGTTGTGTGGTATTAATTGTTATCTTTCTATTCATCGGTGAGTCTTCCTGGCTGTCTGTTGGTCTGTAAATTTTTGCCTTACTGTTATGTAATGTCAACAATGTACGAACTAGTAGACTATGATTTTATGCCTATCAATCTGATAATGTCTGCTTAATGTTTCGTCGATGTCTGTCCGACTTCGGTACTGCAACCCTGTCAAAAATGTGAAATTGTCAAGCCCGAAACTAGAAATCAAGGGGCTCTCCTCACATTTATCGGTCATTCGATACTTCTTTATTGCTTAACTGCATGCTACCTGCACCACGAAAATATTAGATAATCCGTTAGATCTGACTCGATGATGATGAACATGATGTGCATTTCATCCTTCCTCATCCTTCTCCCTGCAGGTGGTCGGTTCAAGAAAGAAGTTACCATCGACGGACGGTCATACCTGCTGCTGATTCGCGATGAAGGTGGACCACCGGAGGCTCAGGTACTGGTACTCACCATTGACTGACAGATAGATTGACTAACAGACTGATAGATAAACAGCCTGGCAATCAAACGAGTGGACGGCGGGGCGATAGGTAGGCAGGTCAGACAGACAGACAGACAGACAGACAGACAGACAGACAGACAGAGATACAGGCTTTTCAGACGATAGGCAGAAAGACAAACAGACAGACAGACAGACATGGAGACAGGAGGACAGAAAGACGTCTGAGAATAGTGGCAGCGCAACAAGCACTTGCATGACCGTGATCGTGACCGTCTTCGTCAGGCGGATAATGATGATGATGACGATGATGGTTTATAAATTTGTTGATGGGATAAGCGTTGTCTTGCTCGAGTGGGAGTGCTGACGGAGTGGCATCCTTGACCGCAGGCAAGATTTTTTTTGGCGCAAGCTTGAAGTGGAGCTTACTGAAAATAGTGCGCACGACGTTTGTTGCTGTTTTGTCTCTCTTTGACCACTTGTTGGTTTGTTTGTTTGGATGTGTAGTTTGCAAACTGGGTGGACGCGGTCATATTCGTTTTCTCTGTGGAGGATTTACACTCGTTCGATGACGTCTACAGTTTCTACGCCAAGATGGCCGGCCTGCGCGCATCTGGAATGGACGTGCCGGTCATTGTCGTTGGGACACAAGGTGGGCAGCTGTCTTTTCGTATTTGTCAGGTGTTCGCCTTAAAGTCTGATGGGCTGCTTGATTGTCTGCCTGTCTGCCTGCCTCTGTCTGTCTGTCTGTCTGTCTGTCTGTCAGTCTGTCTGTCAGTCTGTCTGTCTGTCAGTCTGTCTGTCTGTCTGTCAGTCAGTCTGTCTAGTTCTTATTTTCGGTTTCTTTTTCGGTCTCTCCCTTGTCTGGCTGTTTGCCTGCCTGCCTGTTTGTCTGATAGTTTGCTGTCTAACAGTCATCCAGGTATGCCTCGGTGGTTGATCCTTTTATCTTTCGATTTTGTGCTCACCTCGCTTAAATCAATGTATAAATCCTTGTCGATTTTTCTGTTAGCATCTGTTGCGCCTTTTCTATTTCTGTTTCTTGGTATATCGTCCTACCGCTCATTCGTGTGTCTCTATGTCTGCTCCCCGTGTTTCCCGTCTGATTGTCTGGCTTTCGTTCTGCTCTCGGTGTCTCTCTTTTTCTTTCTGCTGTCCGGTCTGTTTGTCTGTCTGTCTGTCTGTCTGTCTGTCTGTCTATCTGTCTGTTTGTCTGTTTGTCTGTCTGTCTGTTTGTTTGTCTGTTTGTTTGTCTGTCTATCTGTTTACCTATATGTCTGTCTTTCTAGCTGTCTTTCTCATCGTCTGTTTATCTGATCACTGATTTTTATTCCTCAGACGCAATCAGCAAGCAGCGACCCCGTGTCATTGGCGAAGACGTTACCATGCGGATCACGTCGGACTTTCGTGGCAACTACCACGAGACCTGCGCCACCTACGGCCTCAACGTCGAGCGCGTCTTCCAGGAGGCCTGCAAGCGAGTCGTGCAGAATCGGCAGCTCAACCACAACGCCGCCGGCGGACTCATCCGCCCCTCCAACGGAATTGTCCCTCCTGTCACGCCTTCTTACCGGGCGCTCGGCAGCAAAATCGGCTTCCCAGAATTGCTGGGCACTTCCCTTTCCAATGGGAATGTCCATCGGCCGCACCAGCATCATCAGCAGGAGAGTCTCCACGGTCAGAGCAGCAACGGCAGCCAGCCGTTGTCCTACCAGGCGTCCAATCACAGTGCGCATAGTTCGGGGGTCGGCTCATGGAATCGTTCATCGGATGGTCCATCGCCAAGGGGGCCTCTTCCACCGGTGCCGCTAAGTGGGAAGGACTCGCTCGACCGGATTTCGTCGAGGGAATCCGCGGGGTCGGCTTCGACGCCGTTAGCTACTCCCGCCACACCAAATACGATTCGGAAAAATCGGAGGAGATCGAACATTTTAATGGTAAAATGCTTTCTGGCTGTCTCACGATTTTTTGCTGCTTTTCTATTCATTCATCGATCCATATGCTCGATGTGTTTCTTGCCTGTTCTTCACTAATCCAATCGTGTTTTGTTTTCAGTCGAGGAAGACCGACGACGAAAAGAAGCAGAAAGACCGCGGCGAAAAAGGGAAAGACGACGGCCCCCTCGGCCACGGCCGGCCCATTCCGAAGAAGCAGGGGTTCCTCCACAAACGCAGCACCCGTGCACTGCAGGGCGAGTCGCGAAAGAAGAAGTACTGCGTGTTGTTCGATGGTGGCCGGCTGGTTTACTACACCAGCATGGACGTAAGGATTTCATTCATGGGCTAGTTGAATAAAGGGTAATCAGCTCGTTTGTAGCACTGATAACGGTCCGTGTTTCGGTTTCAGGACTACATGAACAAGTCGGGTAGTGGGAAGGAAATAAGTCTTGCTAAAACAACGGTTCGAGTGCCGGGAAAGTGTCCGACCGGAGTGCAACGACCGGTGGAGCAGACACCACAGAAGAGCCAAAATGGTATGGTAACTCTATTTCGCCTGTCTTTTTGTCTATTATCTGTCGGTTGTCTGTGTGTCTGTGTGTCGGTCTGTCGGTCTGTATTCCTCTCTGTCTGTCAATGGGTTTGCTTTCCTGCAAGATTGACTATTCACCGATACAGTACTTTCCTGTTTCTTTTTTCACTCCCGGTCGGTATCTAACTAGTCCCTGAATCGTGACGTCTTCCAGTCATGTTTGTTCTAATTACCTGGTACCTGTTTAATGAACGCTGTTTGCGTAGGTTCTAGCATTTCTCAATGAACTTTCGATTTGCTATCCCACTAGGCACCGACCACAACGGTCGACCGGAGAACTCTCCTGGCGAAGGAGTCCTCCTGACCGCCTACGAAATCCTTTCGGAGGTCGCAGAGTACCCGCCACCTCGGACACCTTGCGGCTCTGTTTCCAGCGCATGTGACGAGGCGGTCATCATTGGGAACGGCAGCATGATCCCACTGACGCCGACTGGTAGGTGTCTCGTCTCGCTTGTTTGTCTTCCCCTAACCGTTTTACCGTGTTATTCGACGCTGTCGTTACTAACCACCGCCGCTTCGCTAACCCTCCTCACTTTTTTTTCACGGTAATTATATGATTTATATCTACGGTATATATTTTCTTAAGCACAGACAGAAAGTAAGACAGACAAACAGATAGACAACCTGGCCGACAGATAAACAGACAGACGGACAGACCGAGTGACAGACAGACAGACAGACAGACAGACAGACAGGCAGGCAGGCAGGCAGGCAGGCAGGCAGGCAGGCAGGCAGGCAGATGGATGGACTGATATACAGAGAGCCAACAAGCAGACATTCCTTTATTTACGGTGTATGTTAACTTTGTTTTTTTTGCAGGTTCGATTGACGGTTTCCCCTTCTTTACAGCTAACGGTGGCGGCACTCCGGGACTGAAAAAACGGCAAAAGAAGTTGAAAAGCCTCAAATTGACGGACAGCGGCGACGGCGACTCTGATTTTGAGTTCGTAATACACTCATTGGACAACGATCGGTGGTGCTTCGATGCCAGCAGCGCGCCTGAACGGGACGAGTGGGTGCGAGCCATCGAGGAGGAGATCCACAATAGTTTTAGTCAACAGACTTCACAGCCACAAGCAGCGAAGCACGGCACGCAGGCTGTGGTGGATAAGACCAAGGTGATGCTCTGCGTTGCGGGGGTTCCGGGGAATGATCGGTGTGCTGATTGCCAAGCACCAAGTATGTATCGGTTTCTGTTTGGTAACGAGTGGGTGCTGCAGACATACATGCAAATGAAATTGTGGACAGACAGACAGACCGACAGACAGACATCAACATTAACATTGAGACAGTGCAGACAGGCTGATGTTCAGATAGGCAGACAGACAAGTTAGACGAATAGTCAGATCATAGTCAGATCGGGGTGTGTATTCAGGCAGTCGATCACAAATTGTCCGAAAGTGGTATGTGTCGGATCATTCACGCATTAATCCTTCAACCTTTTCAGGACCTGTCTGGGCGAGTCTCAATCTCGGCGTCGCCATTTGCATTGACTGCTCCGGAATCCACCGGCAACTTGGCACCCATGTCTCCCGCGTGCGCTCCCTCGATCTCGACGTCTGGACGTATGTACTAGTGAATGTCGGGTTCTGTGTTGTTTCACTTCCGGCGGCACCTACTGTCAAAGACGTCGTTAGTGTTGATGATGTGCTGTGGGGTTTGATGTGGGTGCATTCAACTTGGAATGTGGTTTAATTGGTCTTTTGTGATCTCTCTCCCCGACAGGAGTTCGTTATTAGACGTGATGAAGTCGACCGGAAATCGATTTGCCAGTGCCATTTGGGAAGCCACGTTGCCGCATCATCGGAGGCTTGCCGGGAATTGCACGCGGGAGGAGAGAGAACGGTTTATCCGAGCCAAATACGTTTCAAAGGAGTATCTCGCTGCTTTACCGTCATCAGACCCTGCTGCTGACGTAAGATTTTCTCTGTCTGTTTGTTTGTCTCTCTGTTCATCTGTCTGTTTGTCTGTCTGTCTGTTTGTCTGTCTGTCTGTCTGCCCGTCTTTCTGTCTGTATGTCTGTATGTTCATCTCTCTGCATGTACATCTGTCTGCTTGTCTGCCTGTCCCTCTGTTTGTCTGTCTACATTTTGCCTTGTCAGTATAATCATTTCCATCTTCATGTCCGACTGCTTGTCTGAAACTTATCTACTCGCTGGCCTACATTTGTGTCTGCTGTTTGTCTGGTTGTCTGTCTGCATCTACTGCTTCTGTGTGCTAGAAAACATTTCCCTTTGTTTTTCAGACATTGGTCGACGCGGTCTTCTCGGACGATCTCCCGCTGACAGTGCTCTGTCTGGCGCACCTCTCCAAAGACGAAGTCAACCGGCCGTTGAGTCCCCACGACCGGCGTACCCCGCTTCACGTGGCCTGCGACCACGGCAACGTGGTCATCACCCAACTGCTGCTGTGGAGCGAGGCCAATCCTAACCTCCGCGACGGCGAAGGCCTCGTGCCCCTCTACTACGCCCAACAGGCCAAGTCGTCCGAGTGTTACGATATTCTCCTGCAAAACGGAGCGCTAGCACTGGGTCGCGGCTGCGGCGGCGAGTACATTAACGGCGCGTTCAGTGAGTCTTCCTCCCTAGCCGGTAGCGGCCGGAAACAGAACTCTTCCTCTTCCTACACCACCAACAGCGAACGATCTCCTCCCAAAGGTTCCTTGCGGTCCTCCGCCGACGTGCTGGAGAAATTGCCGGCCAGCATTATTTAAAATGTTTTTAAAATGTTTTGTATTTTTATATATTAACATGTTGATAAACAGAAACTCGAAAAAGTGACGCTTTGCCTGTAAAATGTTTCCTCCTACGCTTGGGTATTTTTTTGGTGAGATATGTATCCCTTTTTGCGAGCGCTAGATATTTCCGAGATGCGAGGCATCTATGCGCACATGAGTGGTTTTTGGTCGCCATGAGGGTTTTATCTCGCAGTATTTTGTTGTTGTTGGTAAAGCCGCAACTGCTGGTGGCGCCACCTGGATGAGTCGCTGTATGAATCGTTTTTAAATCACTCACGCCTTAAATTGCAAAGTTTTGTAATTTTTATGATGAGTTATTATTACATTTTGAGAAAATGACATCACTTGGGAAATGGTCATCTGCTGAGCCGTTTAAGGGCGACTTACCTCTGATCCAAGCAGGTGAGTAATTTCAACGTTGCGACCTGACATCGTAGGAGCTGAGCCATCAAATGTTATTGAGCATACGTGTACAGTAGGAGCAAAGCCACTCTTATTTAGTCATCGATCAATAACCCCTACTGACAAGCTGATCGTCTCATAGGAGCTGGGCCGACTTAGACCAAATGATATTTCGCAGAATGAGTAGGACCACCCCGCGGTGACCTGATTGAAGTCATCGATAAATGACATCAGTTCGCGACACACACACGCTGTCACACCCACTTCTCGGTCGGTCATACAGTTGTAAATGACTGGTTCGGCTGGGACCGGCCCGCGGTTGAAGAATGAGCCGGCCAATCGATTTTTGCCTGCGCCTAAAAATGAGCGCCAATAAAAACAGTCTGGCCCACTTTAGTTGTCTTGTCTGAATCAGTTCGGTTGTGTGTGTGTCTTCTGTATGATCTTGAAAGTTTGCAAGGCTCCCGTTTTGCATAGGGTCGTGTCTGGATCCCGACCTCCTTTCGGCCAGTGAGTTCCTAGCCAGCTGCTGCGAATATGTGGCTCACCATCAGATAGCGATCTCTCCACTCCCATGGAGTGCACCTCCTTCCCGGTTCGTCGCCCGCACTATCGCGTATCCCGTCTAGAGTGCTCCGACCTCCATTTCGGATTCTGCGCCAGCCATTGTAGTCTCCATTTTCGTTGCGCCTGATCAGATTTCGGGGATTTTGACCGGTGAGTTTTGACTGTGTCCCTCCAGCGAGATTTCTCTGAGTTTTTGTATTGACGGTCCTTGCTTGGTTGATTGATTGACATCGCAATGAACCTTGCGCAATTTCTCCTGATTTTCCGCACAGACGTGACTCGCAATTTCGATTTTTGGGGCAACCTTAAAATTTTTTAGTAGGTTTTCGGAGAATTTTCGGAAAGTTTTGTAGTTCAACTTTTCGTTTCAGTGAGGAACGATGAATGGTTTCACTTAGTAAGGGGTGTGGTTGATTGATTGAGTCACATTGTTGATTGATCGACTTGGATTGGTTTCGAAATTTCCCGTGTGCTAAATCCTTCCTGATATTCGTGAAATGATTTTTTTATGACTGGAAATAGAAGAAAGTTGCGTTTGAGATCTCCGGTCACTGTTTTATGCGAAATTTAATTGCTGATTTCAATCTTTTCCGGTAGAGAGATTTCATTTGAAGTCGGACGATTGATTGCTTGATTGTGCGAAAAGTTATTTCCTTTTTTTATTTCTCAATTTTTCGTTTAGTTTTTAACTTTCTCTTTAGTTAATTGATATTTGTTGGGTTATCCTAACCGGACTTCGTTATCATTTAAATATTTTGCCTGAAGTTCTAAGTTTTTGGCAGTCGCTCACGTTGACCTTTGGTTGATTTCTGATTGAGGGGAATTATTGACAATGTTTGTTCTCTCCTCCAGGTTTCTCGCATTCGCTCATTCTCCCCGTACGGGATCCACGTCTTCTATCCAACAGTGTAGGACCTTCACAATGACCCCGCTTCCGGGAAAAAGGAAACCCGCCACCGACCACGATGGATCAATCAATCAAGCCCTCCACAACAGCGGCATGTTCTTCCAGAACGGCGCCTACAATGGTCTCGTCCATTCCGAGTCCACGGTGACGGTGGAGAACTTTTGGAAGAGTCGCGATCGTCTGGCTGCGGCGACGCGGGACACGCGGCCGCGCGCCTCAGGCTCGGATGCCTCGGAATCGAGCGGCGCCACTGACGAACTTCCGCCTTCGACTGATCCCTGGGCGCTGCCCGAACTCCGCCAGATCGATGAGGAAGAAACCAAATGGCGCGGTGAGTTATTTTTAGAAGACAAAACTTCGTCGTGAGAAAAGTTGTTTTGAGGGAAATATTTTGAACCATGTGTCTGTACTAGCCAAGTCTGGCCACGTTCACTGCATTGCTACCAACTACCTGACCGAACACTTGGCTGGTATAAATTTGACCTGTTTAGTTACTAGATTTTTTCGACTTCAATTATTTTTCGCATATTTGTTTGAATATTTTAGTTAGAATTGGGCTCTGGAATATAGTGTTTAAGTTTGCGATTTTGAATTTAAAGTAAATTAAGAATTAGGACTTGGCCAAACTCTGATTTTTAGTTACAGTAAAAAAGATTTTGTTTAAAATAAAACCCTATTTTCCGGTATATTAAACCAAGTTTGAATTAAAATCGCCGTGGATTTAAAATGGTTCAACGTTTTATAAATGAAGTTTAATCAACAACCAGCACGAGGCCAGGCGTCTTATTTTTAAAATAATCTGAATCATTTAATCTGAAATCAGAAGCTTATTTGCCTGTTTTTAATCACTCTTTATATTAATCGAAACAACATTACTTTAGAAGTAATGGACTATTTGACAGCCAAGACTAGGACACCGCAGAGCTGGTTGTCTGGCCAAACTTGGTCGGTGCAGTCTACTTTTTTGAAGTTCGTTACTAATAACAAATTTAGGACTTCTTTTGCTCAATCAATTAAAGTATCTTCGTAGCAGCATTGATTAGCAGATTTTCGTGAAATAAATTTTAATCTTTTTTCCTGGTAGTTTGGGCGAGTTTGACCAGTTCGCGTAGAATTTCCACAGCGAATTAGTGGAAGTTAGTCGGAAAGGATCGAGAGATTGCTCATTTCCGGGTTGACTTTTTTCTCAAGATCGATTTCTGTCGATGAACACAGAGAGGAGTCATGTGGGGCATTTTCCGTCCCTTTGGAGCTGATATTGATGGAGTTATGTAAGGGGGATGTTGGCGTTTCTTTTGAAGGAGTTGCTATCCGGTTATTTTTGTGCCGCTGCGGAAGGAAGGACGTCCTTCAACTGATTTGTGTGAAGAGAAGCCGCGGCGCGCGCGTTTTTCTTTGCCAAATCTAAATGAGAATATAGTGTTTGTTTTTGAATTTTGACATGTCTGGGGATAATTTTAACATCGCGTCCTTGAATGTGTCCCATCTCGTGAGTCGTGTCAGAACGAAGGGAGATGTCTGGGTTGTTGACAGAGAGTCGGGGCGGGGGGGGCGAAGGCTGTTTTGGAGTCACCCGGAAGTAATTGGTTCGGATGTTAAAATTGATTATTTCAGAGGCGGAAATGCTTACGGAAAATTAGTACATTCCGCCTGTCTGCCTGTATTTGTTTGTCTGTTTGTCTGTGTCGGTCTATCTGACGGACGACTTGCCTAACTGACTGTCGGGCTGTTTCTGTGTCTGAATATTTGTCTTGACTGACAGATCATCTGCTTTTACTGATGAACTGATTGTTTGAATGTCTGCCAATCTTATTTTCGGTCTGTCTCTGAGCATTCTCTACTTCTCTGCTTGTCTGCCTTGAACTGGTTTTCTGGATGTCTCTGTGGATGGCTGTTTGTCTAACTGTCTCACTGATTTGTTTGACTGTCTAGATCGTTCTCTCCATTATTATGTCTATCTGTCTGTCTGTCTGGCCGTCTCTATTTTTTCTGAATGTCATCCTTTACTTCTCTGCTTGTCTGTCTGCCTTTGTTTTAATATTATGGGCTCGTTATTCCTTCTCCATTTCGCTGTGCCATCGATCTGTTTATCCTTCTAAAAAATACGAAGATTGACACTTTGTGCAGTTTGTTGTGTGCTTTACACACACGGGAGGAAAATAGATAGCTATCTCCTCGTTCGTGCCGGGATTTGTTTTCTTGCAGGCCGCTTGTCTCCCTTACCGTTTATTTGCATGGCAATATTCCTTCCCTGGGGTGTCGATCCCCTTTTAAGTCAACAGTGGGATAACAGCATGACATCCAAGGCGTTTGTTTTAATGACCCTGGGAGACATGCTAGAGGGCGCCAACTTCCGGAATCGATCAATAACGTTTTTTTTATATCCTACAAATTTCAATAAATCAAACATCTTTTGTTTAATGAAAAAAAATTTCACTGGAATCTTTTTTTTAGAAGGAATGAGTTTTAAATAATAGAATGTCTAAGAAATTATTTGTTTAAATTTTTGGCTTTATTCGATATTTCAATTTTCAGACTTGTCTGCGTTGAAGAAACTGACACGGATCATCGTCCACTGGATCGGGCAGCCGGTCTTGGTCTTGGCGCTTCTCTACTTCTTCATCTGCTCACTGGACTTTCTCAGCTCGGCGTTCCAGTTGTTGGGTGGACGAGCCGCAGGCAAGGTCTTTGTGGAGAATCCGTTCCTATCGAATCCGATCTGCGGCCTGATGATCGGCTTGCTGAGCACCGTGATGGTGCAGAGCTCCTCCACGTCCACGTCCATCACCGTCACCATGGTGGCCTCTGGAAGTATGTCTGACTTGGACTTTGTGATAAGAGGCTGTTGGATAGTATTGAGACACTCGATGACAGTCAGGCAGCGGGTACAGACTGCCAGACATGCAGATAGACAAGAGACAGGCAGGCAGGCAGGCAGGCAGGCAGGCAGGCAGGCAGGCAGGCAGGCAGGCAGGCAGGCAGGC